>CATIWR010002416.1:0-13495 GCA_949677035.1 Omphalea diandra | reverse complement strand
AGAAAAGGAATCAGCCTAATAAAGAAATCCTAATGGCATTAGGAAATATTGCCAACTAAGGAAATCTGGCAAGAATCTTTGACTTTGGGCCTTATTTCCTTGCTTACACGACTTGGGCTTCCTTTTACATGCCTTGGGCTTCCTTTTACATGCCTTGGGCTTCTTTTTACATGCCTTGGATGAATTAGGTTGTGCTTGGGTGCTCTCCACAAGTTGGGCTCCATTGTATTAAGTTAAGTGCTCCATTTGAAGAGTTTAATCTCCCATCAGCCTTTAATTGGGCTTCACGCATCCTTTGCTCTTCTTGGGCTAATCCAAGTGTAACTTCTTGCTGCATGAATGCTCCAATTACATCCTTAAACTTTTTTTTAGCCTTCCCTTTATGATTGGGCCTTGAAGTTGAAGTGGATCCTTTGCTTTAGCCTTGGCTGTTTGCATCATATAGTCTTCGTGGCAACAATATATGATAGCCTATGTGGCAACCAAAATTGATAGCTTGAGTGACAATGATATCCTATAGCCTATACGACAATAAAATATTATAACCTGTGTGGCTATAATATTTAATACCCTGTGTGGCATCAAAGATTAAAAATCTTATTTCATGTATAGATAGGTTATGGTATCCATGCGATGATAGGTTATCTACATTTAATTGCTTATTATGTTATTCATGAATGAAATATCATTATATGTTTATTTACTGAGTATGCAAAATCACTCATTTGCATTAAAATTTATTTCAGGAAGAGTAAATGAAAGATTGCATCCAATCTGCATTTTGAAGTTGTTGTCTAGTAGTCTAATAGAGGTTGGATAAGTATATAGTCAATTGGTATTTTAGATTGTTAAGCCATATATTTATTATTATAAACTGTTATTATGTTGTGATACAAGATACATAGTGTTCAAAACAAAGGAAGAAATGTCTTCTAATGATAATGGGATTGCATAAGAGAACTTTAATGATGTTATATAACTTTAATACTTCATGCTTTATGAATGAGTTAATGCACATGAGCTAGAAATGATTAGTAATTATGACATCACATTTTAGTGGTGTCAGAGCAGGTAAATGATTTTGTAAACTTGTGTAATGTGAATATGTTATATATGACGTATGCATTTTGTTAATACTTATATGCATTAGCATATTATAGTACGAATGCACCTAGTAGAGTTCATGTTGGCCCAGAAGTTAAGGATGAGTTGTTGAGTCTATTCATGTATGTGAGCATGTTGGCCATGTTATAGAGAATCTTGACATGTTAGGGAATAATACAATAATGAGTGTAAACCCAAATATCATTCAACTTGCTGAGATGCAAAGATTTGAAATACAGGCATATGCAGGACCTACTGTAGACAAGAATTATGACTAATTTAGGGAGCAAAGGGTAAGTGACTTTGAGGGCACTACATATCCTATTTAGGCTGAGGAATGGCTTAGAAGAACTAGAGAATCTTGAACAAGCTTGTATACAGTCCAAAGCAAAAGCTAAAGTATGTAACACACCCATCCACATTTATTGGCATTATCACATGAACATATTCATTGCATAAATGATTTGAGATCCCACATGAACATATGCATTGGATAAATGATCATTTAGACACGTGAATTGGATAAGCACGACAATGACACATGCACCATTGCATTTAGGACACTTGAACATATAAGCAATGTTTGTACAGTTGCATGACAAATTGTTTTATGTTGTGTGCATGTTATAAGATCATAAATAATGTTGTTATAAAGCTTATTTTAAAGTACAATGAGTATCTAGGAATTAGGAGATGGATGGAGGTGCTTAAGGAGTGAAGAAGAGGGACTAAATAAGGAAAGTGAACTTCCAACCAATAGGCATGCAACACCATGATTTTGTCTTATTACAATAGGTTTACAAGTGAAATTTTCAACTGTTTGGGATCAGAATACAGAGCTTAGACGTGAGGTACAATAGAAGAAAGAGAGAGCTAAGGAAGAAAGAAAGGAAAGAAGAAGAAAAAGAAGGAGAGGGAGAAGAGTGAGCCGCCTAAGGAGGAAGCCTAAGGTTTTTTTGTTCTAGGACAATAGGTAAGTTAATTTATCTTCTTCTCAAATGTAATTAACCCTTCATGACATGTTAATCATGCAAGGTTAGTGAGAATTATGGAGTTTTTGAGGTAAAACTCTTGGATGGAAGTTGAAATTCAAAAGAACAAGAGCTGATTGTGTTGATTTTATTGTTAGAGCAGAATTTTGTACCCATTATTTCATAATCCTAGAAAAGGAATTAGAGAGTGAAATATATGAAAGTTATATAGATTTATGACTAATATAAATTCATATGAACATTTTTGCTTGATTTGGTGTGTGTGAGGAGTTATGGCTCCTTCATTAGGGTTGGTTCACAAGCAACCGAGATGACCTCAGTCTTTCTGTTTTCTTATATTTTGATGGCCTTATGTTCTGATTTTGAAAAGCATAAAACATGAAATTTGTAGGGTTATTTCCCCTATAAATACCTGTAAATCAGTTTTGATTTATTTTTTGTGTGGAAAGAGATATGGCTCATTGATTGGGAATGACCCTGTCTCCGGATGAAACCCCACATTTCTTTTAATTCTATTTTACAAGAATTTGATGGCCATACATTCATAATTTGATGATAGTCTAAACTTGAAAGTTGTATATTTATGTTTGATCTACATTCTTGTGAAATAGTTTTGCCAAATCCAACATGGTTGTTGAGATATCCCTTTATCATGACTGTTTATCAACATGTTACAACCCTACTCACCCTGAGATTGGTCCTTTATTTTGGTGTCCTTATAGACTGAATTAGACAATGAGTAAAACATGAAAAATGTTCCTTTATATGTTTTGTAACTGATGGCGTATTATTATTGCAATTGGATTTGTACAAGTTTAGATACACCCAAGAATGTAAGACCTACTCAGACTGAGATGACATTGCAACAGGGCAAAATTTAAAAATTCACCACATTTTCTGTGTGTTTGATATTAGCCTGAAATTTTAATATGTTTTATCATTATGTGTGCGGTTTGTTTGAAAAAAAGAATCAAGTTATTTGGATAAGTATATCTATACTTATTTCTATGAGAGTGTAGCAAGCTTAGGCTTCCATATAAGGAAAATATGCATAAATACTAGGTCCACTTGCATGAATAATATCATAGTTGCATACCAAGCATTCATAATCACTTTGACATACTTATAACCCTATATGTATCAAATTTTAGGATCTCAAAACTTTTAGGAAGCCCTAGAGAGAGAACCAAATCTATCATAAACGTTGGTCACATCAAAAGGTGAGTAAAAACCATAATTAGATTCAATGTGTGTGTGTGTGATAATTTTATGATATGATTATGTTCTATTATATGTATATATCATTGAATTGTTACATTTTATATGTGAATATAAGTCAAGTGAGAATCATATGGTCTTAATGATTACTTGTTATACCATTTGTGAATGAGCACTTGCACATGGAGCTAAAAGGGTGTTGTGATCAGCTTCTCAAACACTTGCAAATCACGTGGAAGATGGACCAATAGGTCCTATTGGCACATGTTATTGATCAAATGAATCACTTGTTATATGTTGGCCATCAAAATCAAATGTCACTTGAATCACATAAATTCCCGGAAGCAATGTTTGCCTTGCATGGTCACGATAAAAAAAATAATCTATTACACTTGTACTTGCATAGTCAAATGTTATACTTGCAATGTATCCTGATGATATTTGATTTTTGGCTATGACATAAAAATCTTATTATTGTTTTTATTCATTGAGTCGCGACTCATCAAATCACAATTATATTTTTCATATACCGAAGAATAGGGATTGGACACTTTGGTGCTTAGAGTTTTGCATTGAGACATATGGACCACAGGTCGTCGGTTGAATTAACTCTCTCTCCCTCTCTCTCTCTCTCCTTGTGTCATGTACATACATTAGATAAGAACTAGTTATGGTCACTAGTCTTAACATTAGTTAACATATATGTACATTAAATACATGTTTGATTAGTGTATGTATGATGAATAAAACCTTTACACATATGTATTTTGGACATGAATGCTATGAGTTTTGTAATGAAAACGGTCGTTATAGTTTTTGGTATCAGAGCGGGGATAGTTTCCGTAGAGACATACATATGAACATGACATGACTTTTGCACTGTTATGCATTATCATATGACATAGTCTTATATGGCTATAAGGCATTAGTAGAGGGAAGTCATTGTAGTACCCATAGCTCACCAAGGATAGAGGAGTTAGCTGATTTGCATTCCATAAAAGCATCATGCTAACCATTAAGAGATTAACCTGTTGACTCAATTAGATCTCTTACATATTTTCATGCACACCACATATCTCACAGTCAACCACAACATAGAATTGGTGAACCAACAGTGCAGTGTACAAAAATTCAAAGAGAGAAAAGGTATGATAAATTAAGAAAACAGGGTGCAGTTGATTTCAGTGGTACCACAGATCCATCAGTGGCAGAGACATGGCTAAAAAGAACACAAAGAGTTTTGAACTTGATGAAATACACACCGGATGAAAAGTTTGATTATGCAGTATCACTATTACAGGGGATGCATATGATTAGTGGGAAACCATTCCAGGGAGTGATGCCCAGCCTCCAGTGCTTACATGGGATGACTTTCTTCGTGAGTTCAATAACAATTACATACTAGAAGTGTATAAAGATGATAAAAAAAAAAGAGAGTTTTTGAACCTAAAGCAGGGGCAGATGACTATAGCTAAATATGAAGTAAAATTCAATCAATTATCTCATTATGCGTCCTTTATGGTAGCCATTAATAAAGAGAAATGTAAAAAATTTGAAGAGGGACTAAGATATGAAATCAGAAATAAGATCACAATTGTAGATCTTGAAAGTTATACCAAACTAAAAGCTGCTACAATTAGGGTGGAAAGATTAGAAAAAGAAAGGATGGAGCAATGAGTAAAAAGAGGGCTTATTGAGTTTATGGAGGATTTTAACAGAAAGAAAGGTAAACGTGGAGATTATATGCCATCACAATCCAGTGCTAGGGGTGGTTACTCTAGCTATGGAGGTAGAGAATTAGGACTTTCATCTTATGCAAGCAGAGGTTAAGGTCAAGTTATGCAACAATGACCCTCATGTGTACATTATGGTAGGCAACATATGGGTGAATGTAGAAAATTAATTGGAAGGTGCTACTTTTATGGGTCTCTTGATCATATGCTTAGAGATTGTCCTAAAAAATCTAGAATGTTAGAGGGAGGCAGAGGCAGAGGCAGAGCTACATTAGAGCCCACATTCGAAGTTTCAAAAGCAAGTAGAGTTGGAGTATCATTTGGTAGAGGTAGAGGCAGAGGTTGAAGAACCACATTGGCCAAGGTATGAGCAGATCAGAAGGTCAGAGTTCTAGACCCCTGACACAGGCCAGAGTATTTGCCATGACTAGGCAAGAAGCTATTACTACTCCAGAAGTAATCACTAGTAAACTTTTTATCCATAATTTAGAAGTCAATGCATTAATTCATTATGGCTCCACACATTCATTCATTTCATTGAACATGGCATCACAATTATGTAGTAAGCATCAACCTTTAGGTTTTGATCTATGTATTAGTACTCCTTTGAGAGATATGATGATTATGGATATGGTATGTCATGATTGTGTGATTCACATTGATGACATTGAGTTGAATGCTAATCTAGTATTGTTGCCACTACGTGAATTTAATGTGATACTGGGTATAGATTGGTTGTCTAAATATCATGCAATAGTGAATTATTTTACTAAGGAAGTTGTTATGGAATCTCTAAATCATACAAGGGTTATGTTTCAAGGGGAAATGCAAATTGTACCTGCATGTCTAGTTTCTGCTATCAAGGCTTTCTACATGATTAAAAGTGGTTGTGAGACTTATTTGGCACATGTGGTAGACACAAGGTTAATAAATGAATTACTTGAGAATATTTTCGTGGTGAATGAGTTTCCAGATATGTTCCCAGCTGACTTACCTGGTTTGCCACCTGATAGGGAGATATAATTCACAATTGAGCTAGTCCCAGGAACTGCACCGATATCCATACCACCTTATAGGATGGCTCTAGCTGAGTTGAGAGAATTAAAGACCCAATTACAAGAACTACTTAAAAAAGGATTCATTAGACCTAATGTGTCACCATGGGGTGCTCTAGTATTATTTGTTAAAAAGAAAGATGGGACAATGAGGTTGTGTATTGATTACAGCCAGTTAAATCAGGTCATTGTGAAAAACAAGTATCCTTTACCAAGGATAGATGATCTGTTTGACTAGTTACAAAAAGCATGAGTGTTTTCTAAAATTAACCTAAAATCAGGATATTATCAGCTCAAAATTTCAAACAGATGTATTGAAGATAGCTTTTCAAACCAGGTATGAGCATTATGAATTTTTGGTGATGCCATTTGGTTTGACTAATGCACCAGTAGTGTTTATGGCTCTTATGAACGAAGTGTTCCAGCCTTACTTAGACAAATTTATAATTATGTTCATTGATGACATACTAGTGTATTCAAGGAGCAGAGAGGAGCATGAACAACATTTAAGGATTGTGTTGCAAATTTTGAGAGAAAAATGGCTATTTACTAAATTAAACAAGTGTGAGTTCTGGATTAACCATGTGATATTTTTAGGACATATAGTTTCTGAAAAGGGCATAGAGGTGGATCCAAACAAAATTGAAGCAATAGTAAAATGGGAAATCCCAAAGAATGTTACAGAAGTCCGAAGTTTCTTAGGACTAGCTGGGTACTATTGTCGATTTGTTTAGGGATTTTCACTTATAGTTGTTTCTTTGACCAAGTTACTTTGGAAAAATGTACCATTTCAGTGGTCTAAATCATGTCAGGAGAGTTTTGATGAATTAAAAGATAGATTGACATTAGCCTTAATGTTAGCCATTCGTATTGGTAATGGAGGATTTGTAGTATATAGTGATGCCTCTCATCAAGGTTTGGGATGTGTTATAACACAACATGGTAAGGTAATTGCATATGCATCTAGACAACTGAAAAACTTATGAATTATCTTACCTAGTACATGACCTAGAACTTGCTGCTATTATGTTTGCTTTGAAAATATGGAAACATTACTTGTACAGAAAAATTTTTCAGATATTTACAGATCACAAGAGCTTGACGTATTTAATGAGCTAAAAAGAATTAAACATGACATAGAGGCAGTGGTTAGAACTGCTAAAGGATTATGATTGCACCATCAAGTATCATCAGGGAAGGCAAATGTGGTTGCTAACACTTTGAGCAGGAAATCAAGAAACAATATAGCCCATTTGCAGGTATTTCTAATATTTTATTTAGTTCAATTATGAGCTATTAATATGGAACTAAACATATAAAAGAATGGGGGTATTGATTGCTACTTTTTAAGTGAGACCAATATTGCATGATAGAATTAAAAAAGCACAGGGCAAGGATCCAAAATTACATAGAATGATTGAAATGGTAAAACAGGGGAGACATGGTGATTTGGATATTTGAAATGATGCCTTGATGTTGGGTTCTCATATTTGTGTGCCTAATATTGACAATTTGCAAAGAGAAATCCTAGAAGAAGCACATAATGCTCCATATGCCATGCATCCAGGAATGACAAAAATGTACAATACCCTGCAATCTCATTTTTAGTTGCCTAAAATGAAGAAAGATGTAGCAGCCTATGTTTCAACATGTTTAACTTGTTAGCAGATCAAAACGGAACATCAAGCACTAACTGGAAAATTGAAAGCATTTACGATTCTAGTATGAAATGGGAAAGAATAACCATGGACTTTGTATATGGATTACCGAGGACTTGAAGAAGAATGATGTTATATGGGTGATCATTGATAGACTAACTAAGTCAGCTCACTTTTTGCATATTCAGTGGGGTAGTTCACTTAAGCACTTAGCTAAGAAATATGTGGATGAAATTGTCAGATTACATGGCATTCTAGTGTCCATTGTATCAGATAGAGATCCAAGATTTACATCTTGATTTTGGGTCAGTTTGCAACAGACTTTAGGTACCAAATTGAGTTTCAGTACTGCTTTTCATCCTCAGACAAATAGGCAATTACAAAGGACATTTCCGACACTTGAAGACATGCTTCAAACTTGTGTGATAGAGTTCAAAGGTGCATGGGATGAATATATTGCCTTGATTGAATTTGCTTATAACAACCATTATCATAGCAGTATACAAATGGCACCATATAAAGCACTATAATTATGATATTTTGTTTGAGTACTGACGTGCTTTTGGTAATTTAACAAAATATATAATTCTATGATACTTTTCTTAAAGTAGATTTACATTTTTGTATTTATGTGATAATACATTTTTTGAATTTTTTTCTATGTATCCTTTTTCTAAATTTGTCTAAATAGATTTATGTACATTGGATCTAGTGAGTTCATTAAAAATTATCTTTTCATAATTTCCTAGTAATTTAAAATTTAACACAACAATAAAGTCATCCTCTTATCGCTTGAATTAACATCCATTGGCAGAGTTTATTTATATTAATAATAAAAAAGATATTGTTTTTTTGTTTATAATACATTTCATTAAGTTAATAAATAATACAAGAAATTAATACATTTATTTGGAAGATATCTATAATGTCAAAAGATATAATAATCTAAGAAATAACTTCCCAAGAATTATCATTTTCTTTAAATAAATTCTCAACAAATGAGTATGTTTGAATAAATATTATTAGAATACTAAAATCATTTATCTTATTTCAATAATATTGCACAAACTTGAAAAAACTTTCCCCCAATATAGAGGAGAGTTGTATTTTAACTTGTTAATAAGTATATTTGGCTGGCATTGGAAATGACTGTCTAAATCCAAGTAATCTACTTTAATCTTGTTTTGAAATATTAACTGAAAATTACATTTTAAAAAAATGTATTATTTCAACAAAAAAAATTAATTTATTCAAATATATAAAAATATCATAAACATAGAATTTTTTGTGATCAAATTAAAAAAGAAAATAAAATCTTATTCAAAAAGTTGGATAGAATTTGCCATATAAATAAAGTTGTGTAATAGGGAAGATAAAAGATTAAACTATTTATTTTTAATTTATTTTCTTTGTTTAAAAAATAGATCAAACAATATAAGTAAATCAAGGATAACTTCTTGTTATCTTTAAATATTCTTCTCTTTTTCTTATTTTTTTAGAGAAAAATTTCCTTTTCTTAACTATTAATTGCAAGCCTTCTTTTCTCAAATAATTATGTCAAGCATTTTTGTAATTCATCTTTTTATAAGAAATAAAAAAAATATAAGACTATTGAAAGTGGATTCTAAAATTCAAATTTTATTAATATAATTTTTATTCTAACACAAAAAAAAAAAAAATCAAATATTCGCCCATGAGGCTGATTGGGGTCACTTGTTTCATTAGGAAAAAAAACACTAATCCAATTTCAATTGCACTTGATTTCATAATAAACTAATCCTAAATAGGTCATTTCGTCAATCACAACAAGATTACTGCTCTTATATATAATAGAAACAATAATTAATCCCTTAGTCATCAAATAGATATAGATGTACGAATAAATTTCATGGCCTAGATTCACCCTGGAATAAACCAATCTTTATTTACATGAGTCAGTGCAACCATAACCACATATTTGTTTAATATAGACTAAACAATGATTAAACAAGAAGGGTCAGAACTAGTGCAAGACACTATAGACAAGGTGAAGGTAATCAAGAGCAAACTTAAAGCAGCACGAGATAAGCAAAAGAGCTATGCAGACCAACACAAAAGAGAAATGGAATATGAGGTGGGAGACAAAGTGTTCCTTCGAGTTTCACCATAGAGAGGAATAATTCGATTTGGCAAGAAGGGGAAACTGAGTCCTCGATACATAGGATCATATGAGATCTTAGAAAGAATCGGTCCATTGGCTTATAGGCTAGCACTACGACCAAAGATGGCTCAGATTCATGATGTATGCATGTGAGTATGCTTAAGAAGTATCGGTCTGATCCTACACATATACTTAGGGATCCAGTGATAACAATTGCAGATGATGTAAGTTACATTGAAAAACCAGTGGAAACGATTATAAGACAAAATAATTATGAAATTGAGAAATCCCTTTAGTTAAGGTGTTATGGAGAAATCACTCATAAGAAAAGGTTTCATGGGAAATCGAAGAGAACATGAAATGAAAATATCCACATTTATTTACAAGTATTGAATTTCGAGGATGAAATTCTTTATAAGAGGGCAAGAAATGTAACATCCCTATCCACATTCATTGATATTATCACATGAATATATTTATTGCATAAATGATTTGAAACAACACATGAACATATGCTTTAGATCAATAATCATTTAGACATGTGAATTGTAGAAGCACAACAATGACACTTGCACCGTTTCATTTAGGACACTTGAACATATATGTAGTGTTTGTGTAGTTGCATGACAAATTGTTTTATGTTGTGTGATTGTTATAACATTATAAATAATGGTGTTATAAAGCTTATTTTAAAGTATAAGAAGCATCTAGGAATTAGGAGATGGATGGAGGTGCTTAAAGAGTGAAAAAGAGAGACTAAAAGAGGAAAGTGAACTTCCAACCAATAGAAATGGAACACCATGATTTTGTCTTATTGCAATAGGCTTACAAGTGAAATTTTTGACCCTTTAGGATCAAAATTAAGGGGTTAGACGTGAGTTATAGTAGAAGAGAGAGAGAGAGAGAGAGCTAAGGAAGAAAGAAAGAAAGGAAGAAGAAGAAGAAGAAGAAGAAGAAGAAGAAGGGGAATAAGTGTGGGCTGCCTAGGAGAGTCTTAAGGTTTTCTAATTCTGGAACAATAGATAAGTTAATTTATCTTCTTCTCAACTAAAATTAACCTCTCATGATATGTTAAACATGCATGGTTAGTGAGAATTATGGAGTAATTGAGGTAGAGCTTTTGGATGGAAGTTGAAATCTAAGAGAACAAGAGCTGTTTGTGTTGGATTTTGCTGTTAGAGCAGAATTTTGTAGCCAAGATTTCATAACCCTAGAAGAGGAATTATGGAAAGTGAAAAATATGAAAGTTGTAGCTTTATATCCTATATAAACTCATATGAATTTTTTTTTTTGATTTGATGTGTGTGAGGAGTTATGGCTCCTTCATTAGGATTGGTTCACAACCAACCGAGATGATCTCAGTCTTTCTGTTTTCTTATATTTTGATGGCCTTATGTTCTGATTTTGACAAAGTGTAAAACATGAAATTTTTAGGGTTATGTCCCCTATAAATACATGTGAATCAGTTTTGATTGATTTGTTGTGTGGCTCATTGATTAGGACTGACCCTGTACCCGGATGAAACCCTACCTTTCTTTTAATTATGTTTTCAAACAATTTGATGGTCATAGATTCAAAATTTGATGATGGTACAAACATGAAAATTGTATATTTATGTCTGATCTACATACCTATAAAATATTTTTTCCAAATCCAGCATGGTTGTTGAGATATTGTCCCTTCATCATGATAGTTTGTCAACATGTTACAAACTTGCTCACCCTGAGATTGGTACTTTGTTTTGGTGACCTTATATATTGAATTAAACAATGAGTGAAACATAAAATATGTTCCTTTATATGTTTTGTAACTGATGGTAGATTATTGTTGAAATTAGATTTGTACAATTTGAGATACATCTAAGAATGTAAGACCTACTCAGACTAAGATGACATTGCAATAGGGAAAAGTTTAAAAATTCACCACATTTTCTGTGTCTGATGTTCCCTTAAAATTTTAATATGTTGTATAATTATGTGTCTAGTTTGTTTAAAAAAAGAATCAAGTCATTTGGATAATTATATCTAGAGTTATTTCTATGAGAGTGTAGCAAGCTTAGGCTACCATATAAGGAAAATATGTGTAAACACTAGGTCCACTTGCATGAATCATGCTATAGTTGCATACCAAGCATTCATAATCATTTTGATATATTTATAACCATGTATGTATCAAATGTTAGGATCTCAAAACTTTGAGGAAGCCTTAGAGAGATAACCAAACCTACCATAAAAGTTGGTCACATCAAAAGGTGAGTAAAAACCATAATTAGGTTTAATGTGTGTATGTGTGTGATAATTTTATGATATGATTATGTTCTATTACATGTTTATATGATTGAATTGTTACATTTTACATGTGAATACAAGTCAAGTGAGAATCATATGCTCTTAATGATTACTTGGTATACCATTTGTGAATGAGCACTTGCGTATAGAAGTAAAAGGGTGTTGTGACCAATTTGTCAAACACTTGCAAATCACGTGGAAGATGGACCAATAGGTCTTATTGGCACATGTTATTGATCAAATGAAGTACTTGTTATATGCTGGCCAGCAAAATCAAATATCACTTGAATCACATGAATTTCCAGGAGCAGTATTTGCCTTGCATGGTCACGACAAAAAAAAAAAAATCTTTGGCACTTGCACTTGCATAGTCAAATGTTATACTTGTAATGTATCCTGATGATATTTGATTATTGGTTGTGACATAAAAATATGGTTATTATTTTTATTCATTAAGTCACGACTCACCAAATCACAATTATATTTTTCAGATACCGAAAAATACGGATTGGACACTTTAGTGCTTAGAGTTTTGCATTGAGACACATGGGTGACATGTGGTTGGCTGAATTTCAACTCTCTCTCTCTCCTTGTGTCATGTACATACATCTATATAGGAACTAGTTATGGTCACTAGTCTTGACATTAGTTAACATATTTGTACATCAAATACATGTTTGATTGTATATGTATGATGAATAAAACCTTTATGCATATGTATTTGGAACATGAATGCTATGAGTTTTGTAATGAAAACAGTCATTACAATGATATCATTTTTGGTGCTACTAATGAGTCTCTTTGTGAGGATTTGGTGAGTGTATATGACTAGAGAATTCAAAATAAGCATGATGGGAAAGGTCAAGTGCTTTCTCGGTCTACATATCAAGCAAACCAAAGAAAGGATCTTCATCAACCAAGCCAAATACACAGGGGAGATACTCAAGAAGTTTGGCATGGATGGTTGCAAAGTAGCCAAAACTCCCATGAGTGGTACCATCAAGCTAGACAAAGATGAATCTGGTAAGATGGTAGATCAAAAGAGATATGGAGGTATGATCAGATCTCTACTTTATCTTCCTGCTTCTAGGCTGGATATCATGTTTAGTGTATGTATGTGTGCTAGGTTCCAATCCTTTTCTAAAGTCTCATTTAAATGTTGTTAAGAGAATTTTTAAGTATTTGCATGGCACAATTCATTTAGGGTTATGGTATCCTAGGGATTCATCCTTTAATCTTATAGGATATTTGGATGCAGATTATGCGGGTAGTTTATTAGATAGAAAAAATAATTCTGGGACTTGTCA
>CATIWR010002399.1:0-56379 GCA_949677035.1 Omphalea diandra | reverse complement strand
CAGATTTTTGACAGACTGATTATCGGTTAGAATCGCGGTCTGCACAAATGAATTAGCGATTGCAACTTATGCTGGCTGAAGAAACACAACGACTATATTTTCCTAAAGCACTATTGAAAAACTAGCCGTTATAAACTAGCCGTTGGAAAACTAGCCGTTACAAACTAGTTGTTATAAAACTAGCCGTTAGAAACTAGCCGTTATAAAACTAGCCGTTAGAAATCTAGCCGTTAGAAACTAGCCGTTAGTTTCTTTGGTGGAATTTGGATATAAATACTCCACCAAGCATTAAGAGCAAAGATTAAGAGACTAAGAGATTTATTGTCAAGAAATTTATTATCAAGAGAAAAAGCTTTCAATCTTTGCTACTCATTTATTTCAATTTTCTTTGTTATATTTTTAATTTGTTGGGTGTGAGCATTAAACACCATATTGTAAGGTTGTGTGTGAGCCCGTAAAACACACGATTATAAGGTTGTGTGTGAGCCCGTAAAACACACGGTTGTAAGGTTGTGTGTGAGCCCGTAAAACACACGGTTGTAACGTTGTGTGTGAGCCCGTAAAACACACGGTTGTAGGTTGTGTGTGAGCCCGTAAAACACACGGTTGTAAGTTGAGTGTGAGCTTGTAAAACACTAGTAATTGAGTGAAATACCCAATTGGTGAATTGGGGAGTGGACGTAGGGTTGGTTAATACCCGAACCACTATAAATCGCTTGTGTTCATTATTCTCATTATTCTTCCCCTCTTCTTTGTTTTTTAAATTTTTATACACCAATTCAACCCCCCTTCTTGGTGCCAAGGGCCAACAAGTATGAATAAATAAGAAGAAGAGAAAGACTATTACCTCTGATCAGTGTTCAAGGCTCTTACTCACCATCATACACGATTAGGTTGCAGTAAACCATAACTGTCTTATTAGGCAATCTCTGAAAGTATTTACATGAATCAATATGAATAGAATCCCTAAGTAAAATAAACTCACACTAGATCAAATATGGTAAAGAAATAGAGGTGACCAACTTTTGATTACTAGAATCAAGTGAAGTATTTGCTTCTTTTTCACTCATATCTTGGTCGACCACTTAAGATCTAATATACAGAGGAAGACCAAAACCTTAATTAAATAGTTATGCTAATTAAATAGGGCTATTTGGCCAAAGTGGTCAAATATCACTTATACCTCCTATGCTAATTAAATAGTTATAATTAACTACTTAATTATGTAGCATCCTCCCATTGAGTCCATACTCAATCTATTTTTAACGTTTTATAATAGTCTTTATGTGTGTAACTCTTTAGACTTGCTAGTTTTTTACAATAAAATTAGTCACAGTTCTTAGATAAATTAAATATTTTAATTTTTCATCAATTCACTAATTGGTTGACCTTTTATTTAAAAGTAATGATTGACACTTAAATTATATATCATGACAAATTAAATAGAGAGAAATGATCAAAGTGTTTTGATTAACAAGATGATTATCAGTATAATTTGATCCCTTCATTAAATATGTCCTAATCAAATATTGAATATGGAATAGTATTTTTTCTATACTTATTTGATTATGTTACATCACTTCCTAGATATTGATAGCAATGATTAATATCATTCTACCTTAGCTAAAGATTTTATAGTTAATACTAGAAGTGGACAAATAGAGCATGCCCTAAATGCTTAGGCCAATAATTCTTTTTTAAACACTCATCATTTTTGTCAAGTTTATACTATACCCATAATATATTTTATGAACTACCCACTTCGGGTAATGAAAGTTATAAATTAAAGCTAATAATTCCTTTATAAGATTCTATAATGATCTCAAGTTAAAAAGATTATTTATACACCACTTGCAGGAATGAATCATAAACATATAAAAATTATTTCATTTGGTCATTCTTAGCAAATCTTCAATAAACTTATTCTTTAATAAGTCCTTATGTATGTTTTAAACATTTCACATACTTTTAACTATAAGAATAGTAAATTTCTTGACCTTCAAGAAAATAACATATATGTACTAGTTTAAGTAATTTTGTCAATGTTCAATCTTGATAAAATATTTACTAGAATTGTTTAGGAATAATACTTTAATATAATAGGTACCTTATAATTATAATCTCTTACAATTACCTTTGCAAAATATTTATATTTTATGACTTCATCTTAAGTGTTAACTAAACATATAAAATATATAACTTTATCATACAAATAGGAATATATGAAGAATAAAGAAGTCTTTTCATTAAATAAAATACATGAATATTATTTACCGCATATCTTAGCTAACTAATTGATTACAAGGACATAAGGTGATAATTTCTATTGACACGTATATCATATATTTTCGATTAATCGGCTAACTGACTAATTTTTGAATAACTAAATCGATGATTTTTAAACTTTTAATTCTAATCAAAATAGATCAATCCATTTAAAATAATACTCACACTTGGATTGGTAATAATATAGTTTGAAGTTATAAAAAGATTATGAAATCCAACAATAGTTAAAATTTTTGTTTTAGTATAGTACATTTTTGCTATTTGATCAGTTGAATTAATTTATCAACTTGATGTATTTCTTTAAATCAAAACAAATATTCATATATTGAGTATTTATGATTTATCTAGAAAATAATAACATATTATTCTGCAAACTTTATATTTTTTATATGTGTAATTTGCATTTTCTCTCAACTAATACATATTTTTTTTTATCTATTTGCTGATAATAATAATAATAATAACAATATATTTTCTGATTTGTTTCAATTGATAATATACTCTCTCTTTAGATCTCAGTGTATAAATATATTTTTTGATTTTATTTCAGTTGATAATATACTCTCTCATTAGATCTTATAGCCCATTTGATTCATAGGACTGCATAGTTAAGACATAAGATCAATCACTAATCCTCTATTTGGTTCAAAAAAATGGGTTTGGCTTAGTAATCCTAAAAACTTACTTAACGCATAGAGATAGACTTAACTAAAACCTGCCCTTCCCATGTCTTTACTAATCTTAATCTAATGGGATTACTAATTTCTACATTTATAAATTTATAATATCTAAAAAAGCCTTAACATTTTATCTTTTTCTCAAAAATAGCTTTAATTTTTAATTTTATTTCTCAATTACTAGTAATATCGTTTCATAGTTTTTGTTTTTAATTTCCTTTCTTTTTAAATTTTTTAATTGACAAATTATATAGTGATATAATCATTTGCTAGCCATGAAGAAATCAATGACTTGATGAAGAGGATGAACAAATTACTTGATGATTTTGATTGCTCTTCCACCGCCTCTATTTTCTCTACTAAGAATCAGGTTTAAACAACCCACTTAAACAAAATTATCATATATTTCTTTTTTCATTATTACAATAGAGAACTGAATAATTTAGTTGTTTTTTTTTTAAAAAAATTGGTTTATGTTTGTTTCACCAACAATTGACTAATAATTACTTCTTTGATAGCGTTGAGAATATTTCTTTGAAGGTACTCAAATTAGAGCGTATGTTTTGTAATGAGTCGATAGTTTTCCTGCTAATAATGATAATGTGCTTTTTACTAGAATTAAAAATGATGATTTAAATCCAAATCCAAAGTCAATGCAAATAAGTTTGAGAATACGTACTGAGAATGATAAAATGAAAAATATGAATTCAACAATTTTAAACCTTACCCTCTGTTTGGATTGAGATAAAACAAGAGAAGAAAAAAATAATAAGAGAAAATAAGTATTGATTGTTATTTTCCATTATTTGGAAATGGAAAGAAAATAACTCTTATTTCTCCTTCTTTATTTTCCCTCTAAAATGGAGAAAAAATATGATGATTAAAGGAAATTATGATAAATTTACATTTTTTTCCTTGATATTTTTTTATTGAAGAGGGAAAATAAATTTATTTTCTTTCATTTATCCAAACATGAAGAGGAAATAAATGAAAAAGAGAAAATAACTGAAGAAAAATAAAACTTATTTTCTCTTTTTTATTTTTTATCCAAATATGAGAAGGAAAAATAAATGAAGGAAAATAAAATTTATTTTTTCTCTTTATTTTCTTTTCTCTCAAATAATTTTCCAAAAATAGGCATAGGAAAAAACTATTTAAGTAATTTATTTTATTAATTTATCCTATTACTCAAACTGTTGTACTAAATATGAAATTAGAAATCTGAACTACTTAATACTATAATTAAAATATTTCTACCAAATAAGAGTTAACTTAAGTAATTTTATGGTTTAACATTGACATTAATCCTACGACTTAAACAATCTGTGATTCAAACGGCCGTTAGTGTCTTAATTCAACTTTCTCCACCTAATTGTAAGTTATCGATAATAATAATAATAATAAAATAGACCCGACCCGTAGCAACTTACTTGCTATCATAAGCTTCTCGAATCTTCAATTCTTCGTTTGTACCTTTGCATTGCTCTTTTGTTCCGTCTGACTGACCTCTTCATATCTGTGTAACATGGCGGATGCCTACTGGAGATATGGCGACGCACGGCAGCCGCAACAACAAGCGATATCTACTCTCGTGGGGAAACGCCCTCGCTCCGACTACGGTATTAATTATTAAAATTCTTTCCCTTTGATGTTCTATCAAGTTACGCACAATTTCGGCCTTTTATTGCGCTTCTGTTTCTCTCGCTCTCTCTCTTTTTAAAGTAAATCAATTGTCGCTCTCCAGAAAGAAGGGTTTCAATTTCTTTTTCTTTTTCCTCCATTTTCTCGGCAGCCAAACAGAGGTTTGGAGAGTTGAAAAAACATGATTTTTTTTTTCTGTTCTTGATTCAGCTTGACGCGCTCGTAATGCCTAATCAAATTGTATTGATCATATTACTAAAGCTTTTTTTCCCCCACTTCTATACAACTATTTCCTCAATCTTTCTGTTTTATACTTTCTTGAATTATGCAAAATCGTGCTGTTTCTTCCTCTATAGCCTAAAAGATAACAGTTTTGGCATATTAGTGTTGAAATTTTCAATTAATAATGCGTGCAATAACTTGGACAGCATGACGGTAGTTTTCTAATCCCTTATTTTCTTTTTTCCCTAAAATGAGGTGAGATGAATGCCAAAAATATTAGAATGGCATGATTTAGCTGAGGACTGGTGTTGGACCCTTATATTTTTGCCCATTTATTGGGTAGTCTTGACTGTCATGCTCTCTGTCGACTCGGTAGCTAATGAACAACAATTGGGTTTTCTCTCGTGCCTTGCTTTGTCTCGGATGTGTGATTTTGAGATTTCCCTCATTGTCGGTTCTTGTCTAAATGCCATTATTATGCATAATATAGAACTTCTGTAAGTTATATTGATCAATCCATAGTCATATATGACTTTTATCATGGAGGAAGATTTTCAATAACAGCAGATATGAATTTCTGTTTTCTTTTTCTATTTTTGACTTGTTTGGTATAGAGGATTACTTTCTATGTATACTTCATCAAAGTTATATGGTGATATTTTCTTATTTACATTGATTTTATTGTGCATTTAGCCACTGGGACACTAACAGGTTGATGCGGTTCATATTTGGTTTCTACCAAATTGGAAAATTTTAATTTTCTCCCAGAACAAACTGTGGATTTTCTTGTTTATTTCTTGATGCTTGTCTTACCATTTAAAATTGGTTATGATATTATGATTAGTATTTCCCTTTTCCATAATGTTTTCATTTTCCTGATTATACTTGAATGCAACCAATTTTGCATGGTGATAGAGGATTGCTTTCTATGTATAATTCATCAAAGTCATATGGTGATATTTTCTTATTTGTATTGATTTTATTGTGCATTTAGCCTCTGGGATGCTAACAGTTTGATGCGATTCATATTTGTCTTCTACCAAATCAGAAAATCTTAATTGTCTCCCTAAACAAACTGTCGACTTGTTTATTGCGTGATGCTTGTCTTACCATTTAAAATTGGTTATGATGTTATGCTTAGTATTTCCCGTTTCCAAAATGTTGTCATTTTCCCAGTTATACGTGAAAGCAACCAATTTTGCATGTAACTCCATTTTTTACCACAATTGTGTGGATTGTTTTTTCAAATCACTAAATGAAAGGGCATTTGTGTCTGCACATGATTCATAAATTAGGAAGGTGAATTTTGTCAATTATTGCAAGAATCTTATCTGACTTAATTGCGATAAGAAATAACTTGGGAAAACTCTGGAGCTTCTTTCTATGTTTGTTTGTCCAAGGAAAGGGAATTTCTCAAACAAAGATTATAATGGTCAATTAGTACTCTATTGGAGGATACTTGTTAACCTCATAAGAAATTTCAGTAACTTTTTAAGTAATAATTATCAAGTTTCAGAATTAGTAGGCTATCATCTTATGCCATTTTGAATACATTTTGAAAATTAGTGCTCAAGCTGTTTTATTTTGAAATTAAGGGGCATCCATTGGTGGTGTCTTTTATTAACGTCGTAGTTGTAGGCTGACATCTTTTAACTACATCATGGTAATCATTACAATTTATGATCCTTCAGTTTCTCTATTACAAGCAAAGTTAGAAAACAGATAAACCTGAAGAATGTAGTAAGTTTATTCTTTTGGAGGAATGGTAAGTGTATGATTACATCCACTTTCTCCTTTTCCTCTCCTAAAGTCTTCTTTAGATTTTCTTTTTCCTTTCATTTTAAGGGAGGTTTCGAAACCTCTGCAATTTTGGTAATTATATACGTTCGTAAAATTGAGCTGGAACTTTCTGACTTTATACATGAATCATTTTGAAAATACACTTTTGACAGATAATAATTTTTTCATGACTGTTAATATAAGGTGGCCTTGGCCAGCTGCTTAGGCATGATTTAATAGTTCATAGTAACCACAATAATTCTTTGCATCACAGGATCTACAATCATGGTTAGTTTATAACTTGTTCATATTCCTATAAATGGTCTCTGGCATTTTGATTTGTATTGTGTAATAATGTGCTACTTCTGTGCTCTTGGAATTATGTTCCTTGGCTCATGCGATCCTTGGTTTGCTAAATAGCTTATTTATTGGAGTACATGCTTAATCTTGTAGATGTCCCCAGTGGCCATGAGTTGTCCAATTATTATGCCCGTGATGATGACAGAGCAGCTCTACGAGCAATTAGAGATTCAGAGTCAATTGGAGCATCCTATGATCGATACCTGCGAAGCGCGGTGTTTAGTTTTTCTTAACATCTTTGGTTGTCGATTCAAACTTTCTTGCTCTCTGCATGATTAAATATGACTGACTATGTTATATTTCAGCCTATTTCGTCCTACAGTGGACAGTCGGCTAGACCGATTAGTGGTATGCCTAGTCGTCCTGTCGATGATCCACGTGTTGTGGGTATTGGGAGTTTGGACCCAGGGGCTACTGTGAAAGACAGGACACTGGGATTAGGAAGTGGAAGACCTGAGGCCCCCCTTCCTCCTGATGCTAGCAGTACATTGTTTGTTGAGGGCTTGCCATCTGATTGTACACGACGGGAGGTGTCACGTATCCTTCCATTGGCTTCAATGAGCTCCTATTAATGCTTTGATTTTTGCCTTCTAGTTTTATGCCTTCACTTGGGTTAACAGATATCTTTCGTCCATTTGTTGGCTACAAAGAAGTGAGACTTGTGAGCAAGGAATCAAGGCGTGTAAGTTTGTTTCTTTTGCCATTGTCATTGGTTTATTTGTTGGGTCAAAATTTGACAAATAGATGGATTCATTAACTGTTAAAAACTGCAGCCTGGGGGAGATCCGCTGGTACTCTGTTTTGTTGACTTTTTGAGTCCGGCCCATGCTGCCACTGCAATGGATGCCTTACAAGGTGAGCTTAACATCCTTTACTTCTCCCTGTATATGTATTTAACCTTGCATATCAATCTATCCATCAATTTACTGCTTATCTCAGCCATCCATGCTTATTCTGGTTATTTACTACCTTTCCCTATTGGGTGGAGGGGACTAGATGATTGGGTTGTTTCAGACCTTCTGTGGAGGTTAAGTAGTATGAATTCTATGGTTTTAAATTGGCTAGCTGTGAGACTTGATGCTACTTGAAACATAGAGGTGTGGTAGTCAAACTGATAAATAGTCAAAAGATGATTAACGAGGAATCTTGTTAAGAGCACAGGTTGTTGATGGGCATTGTTGATGGACTAGTCTTTTTTATTTTTTAATTCGAAGATTAGCCAATTTAGCACCTTCATTTCCCCTACCTAAAATCCATCAACTACTAAATGCTTGCTTGGCTTCAATGATCTTGAAGGGATCTTATGAAACCGATAACTATTTGAAGTTTGTTCTGTCCGCTTACCCGCCCAGTTGGTTTATTTACGTTCTAAAAGAATCTTGCCAATATCTTGTTGTTATGTTTAGCCCTACTTCTTTTTCTGAAAATAAAAGAGAATTCCTGCTGTCACGTTAAGCCACTGGCTAGCTAATACAAGGTCAGATATATGCCCTCTTATTTGTATGAGGTAGAGAAAAAAGCCTGTTATAGGCATTATTTAAGAAACAGACAGGCGCACTTGTCCTAATCATCTTTTACAGTACCATCTATCAGTCAGGTATAACTGGTGGCTCGCCATTTGCGATTTAGTGCGTTCAAACCTGATGATTTACGTTTGATATATTCCGAGTGTGTGTAATTGCGGTAAATAATTTGAACGTCTTATATGCTGTGTGTGCTCCCTAATTCGTCGTTCACAGCGTGGCCAGTTGTGCAGCGTAAAATAGTCGAGCTCGATTTTGCAGGTTATAAATTTGACGAGCATGACCGTGACTCGGTCCATTTAAGGTTGCAATTTGCTCGCTATCCTGGTGCAAGGTCAGGTGGCGGGCATCGTGGCAAACGTTAAGTAATGCGTTGCGCAGGTGATTGATGCTTTTCTTTTACCCACTCGATCTATTATTATTCATGGCCATCAGGCGCTAAGAAAAACTTTATTGTAAAACAATTAATCAGGCTAATTTATGGAACAATCCTTCTCCATAGGATTTGCACAAAGGTTATGATAATGAGAGATGATACGACAGCCGTGTGGTTACGAGAATTACACAAATATCTGAATTGGCGCTTTCGTTAGGGTGAATTGTGTGTTTTTCGATAATGATGGAACAATGACAGACTCAGATAGGGTGTGATTTCTGTTAGAAAACTGCGGATTTTATTTGGTTCAGTTACTTAAGATTGTCTACTTATGCATTTGGGAATATACTGATTAATCTTTTCCTAGTTGACCATCGTGATTCACTATATTTATCTATATGTCGGGATAAGGAATTAGTGACTGTACTCGCATAAGCGTACGTATCATTGCGTAAATATGATGCTTATGTCTACTTGAAAAGGGATCCTGTTTGGTTGAAAAGTGCTGCTTCTCTGTTTCATTGTGTAAAGAATGTAATTACAATAACAAGGATTGCCCATTTCAGTCGTAGTCACTTTTGTTACTGCTTTGAACCTCTTAAGGCATGCCTCGTGTAGTTTTGTTTCAGGGATCGGCTATGCACGTGTATGGGCTAACTGTTATGAGTGTTACAGTTGTAATATGGAAAATGATCACAAATAATATAGATTAATGAGATCAAACTTGCACACGGAAGACTTGTTTCATATTATTTTACATCATACAAATGAACTATTCTCCATTTAGAATATGTAAGGATTTCACTGAATTGCAGACTATCTGGGAGCCTACCCTTTTTAGCTGTGTACATACAAATTTGTTGGATGAATAGGATAAGAAACTAGCAAGCAATCTGGTGAGCTTCCTGAAGTAGTTTTTCTTTGTCCGAGTGTTATATGGTCATTTCACTACTCTTCATGGTTTTTTGTTTTTAATTAAAGACAGGTTTGCTTCTCTTCTTGCGTGAATGTGGAGAGAAATCAGCAGTAGCTAGATCGAAGTTCACATATTTTAAACTATACTAATGCTAGTCTTTCGGGGCCGAGTAAACCCCCATTCAAACATGGACCATATGATTATTGGTGCAGTTTTTATTTTGTTTTATTTTTTTGAGTTGCTACTTGATGTGACAACAGAAGTCTTATTGTACAACATGATGTGAAATGGTGTAATTAGGATTTGTTTGGTAGAAAATGCTTTTTTGGACTTTTGAAGGGTAAGTATTCGTAAGGAATTGGAGGTGGCAGTTGGATGGGATTAGTTTTAAGTTGATCATTTTTAGGTTGAGTTAATTTTGGATTACATCTTTTTAGGTTATTTCAGTTTATAAACAAATTGAATTGATCAAAGTAAAGAAAAGAAGTGGGATCATTTTCTAGATTTTGAGTAATTTGTAGTTTCAATTTTTTTAAAATAAAAATATTATTTTATTTTTTAAATAAATTTTTAATATTTTTAACATTTTAATCGAATTAAATTTGAATTTATTTGGATTAAGTTTATTCTTATTGGTTTATTAAGAATTAAGTTTAATCAGAAAACTTTTGGATCATTTTTTTGTTTCAATTTGAATAACTTTTTGTGTTGAATTTGGAAGAAATTTTCAAATCGATTAGAAACTCATTTAGAATGGAAGAACGGTGACTACGTCGACGACTCCGTGTACTGGATCTGTCTAACACCAACTGGATGGGCTATGGGACTGTTTAGTAGCAAGGAGAAAGGGAAAGGTGAGGCTATCAAATGTTAAACTGCTTGTTTAGGATAGAAGCGAATTCCAAAAGAGGAGTGCCCCATGTTTCAGTGATGATGGACACAGTGAGCAGCTGACTATGAAGGTGACTTTGAATTTCAAAATCCAAAGGAAAGAATAAATATACAATATCATCCACAACTCCTTGGTTGGCAGGGTGACTTTTTCTCAGTTCATTGCCAGGCTAAATGGTTGAGGTACGGTGCAGGGGTGAGCAAGAACTGGACTGGGCTGAAAAAATCAACTGAATCGAATTGATTCAATTTGGTTTGATTTTATAATAAAATCAGTTTGGTTCGGTTATAATTTAAAAAAAAAAAATCGATTTTGGTTCGATTTGCTAGATTAAAAACTGAAAAAACTGAATTAACCAAAGTTATTAATAAATCAAATCAATTTGAATCTAATTAAATTTGAATTATATGTAATTTAATGGAATCAAATTCAATTGTATCAAATTTTTATATGTTATTTTTGGTTCGGTTCGGTTTATAAATTTTATTGGATTGGTTAATTTAATTTTTTCAAAAATTTTAGATCGGTTCGGTTTTAAATATATAAAAACTAAACTGAATTAAATGACTCAATCGTTTGCTTACTCTTAGTACGGTGGACCATATGATAGAGAGTAGCTTAAGTCTCATAATTCTTACAAAATTGGTGATAAAATAGTTACTAGGATTTGTATACTTCCCATTCGCTGAACCATGAAAGTCAGCTATTTCAGTCTAATATCCATTTTTATGTTAATTTTGGTCAGATGGCATTTTATTCGCTTTCATACATTTCTAACACCTGCATTACTACTTGTTTTACAAGGGTGCAAGCTTAAAAGAACTCTCTAAATTTACTATATATTTCTACTATCCAATTTTGGACAATGATATGAGGTATAATTAAGTTGAGTCGAGTTGAATTTTATCAAGTGCGAGCTCGAGTTTGGTTATAAGGCCTGAATTTGATTTAAGCTTGACTTCATGTTATTTTTTAAGCTCGACTTCAACTGGATAAAATATTCAATATATTCAAGTGTGATTTAATTTGACTATATATATATATATATATATATATATTTGAATCTTAAATTTGAACTTGCATAAGTTTGATTGAGCTTAAAATCTATATTGGCTCCATTCGACTTGATTATTTACTTAAATTGAATTTGAGCTTTATAACCGAACTTGATTAATATTGAGTTAATCTCTAGAATATTTTTAAGTCGATCTTGAATAATTTGTGAGCTATTTGATTCATTTTTAGTCGTACCATAATAAGCAAAAAATTCTATCTTTTCTAAAGATAATTTAAGCATAGTTTTTAAAAGAAGTTCATATTTCTTTGATGATTTTACATATTTATAAGAATAAATATGTAAAATTT
This sequence comes from Omphalea diandra, assembly GCA_949677035.1. Classification (NCBI taxonomy): domain Eukaryota; kingdom Viridiplantae; phylum Streptophyta; class Magnoliopsida; order Malpighiales; family Euphorbiaceae; genus Omphalea; species Omphalea diandra. The sequence continues at coordinate 44,342 of CATIWR010002399.1, read as the reverse complement.
GTCTAGGTCAGTTCAGTACTAGGTGGTTGGATTATCAGTTTCCAATCTCCATTATTAAAGTTAATATTTGAATTTGTTTACATAAAATTTGTCTCAATTATTATATTTTCTTCTTGGACTAACCGGCATCGACTGATGGGTGAGAGCACCCACGATTGTAAAGGGTTTAACTTCTTGACCAACTTGGTCCTTGTTGATACCACAACGCTCATCTCTTACAAGTATCAAGGATGCCTGGATTGATAAAGTTCCTTGCCTCCACTTGATTAGGCACCACAAAATTGATTAAAGGCCAAACACACACACACACACACACACACACACACAGAGACCATACTGTTTACCTTATTACAGACAAGCTGATTGTTGCAAATGATCTTTCTGTTGGTGGTTTTTTGTTTTTTGTTTTTTTTGACTCAAATTTGTAATTCATACTGTTTACCTTATTACAAACTTTGCTGATAACAAATATTGTTGCCATTACTAAATTATTGTCTTGCTGTTTGATTTTTCTTCATGTACTTTGTTATCAGCATTTAAATAATGTTCATCTGCTTATGTATATATACATTTGCTTAGCATGTTGTCTATATGTGCATTTGCTTATCATGTTGATTTTTATCGGTTGGATTTTTGCTTACCTCTAATTTGTCTTTGTATTAAATCATTTAAAAATTTATAATAGAATTATCTTATCACAATACGTAATTTTTATTTTTATTAAATAATTAATCATAATAAATAAGAAAGTGTAATTTAAGCTCGTGAAACGGCATCGCAAGATTAAAAATAAATTTATTAAAAATATACAAATATTATTATATTTTGAATAAAAATAAAATTGATGTTGAAGTTGAAGTTGAATTTAATTAAATAATATAATCATTTAAAAATAAAATTTTCTTCTTCACTTTAATTATTTTATTTTATATATATTTAATAATAAAATTTATCTTTTTTATATTATTATTAGGTCAATCAAGACACAGACTAATATGTTTAGATTAGTTTTTTGACTGACTTGTTAGATTAACCTGCATTCAACCCAAAAATTTTCATATCATTTCGAGTTTAGAATATTTCAAATTTGTCCAAATTTTGGTCGGGTTCGAATAACTTTTTTTCAAACAATTTTGGGTTAGATTTTCAAATCTGGTTAAAAATTGCAACATCTAGTAGTATATTTATTTTTTAAGAAATGCATCAACATTATTTTTATTTCATTTATTAACGTTCATGAAGTATATTATAAAATACTATTTTATTTTTAATATATTAATTAGAAATAATTTTATTCTGTTAAATAAATTAAAAATAATTGTAAAAGTATAGAAATTCTTAACTTTTGCAAAGAAATTGTATTTCTCTATATTGAGGAAGATAAATTCTTTTTTAATTTTATACTTTGTTATCATTAAATATAAAAAATTCTTATTCTTTTTAAAAGTTATTTAGTCAAGTTTTTTCAAAACAAATAACATAAAATATTAATCAATTTCAGTCATACTATCCTGTTACATTTGCATTTGAACGCATCCAATAAGTAAGAAGTAGATTTGTATTATCTAAAGTTTCGTTGATTTCATAAAAAATAAATTATTTATAAAAAATATCTCACAAGAAGTTTTTTTTTTTTAAAAAAAATATTTTTTGATATTTAAAATATATTAAAAATATTATTATTTTTATTTATAGGATTATAATAAATTTAAACTATAAATTTTTGTATTTATACGATTTATTATTCAATATAAAAACTACATTAAAAATAATTTTTTTTTATGAATTTTATTGATCACCAGCTATCACAATCAACCAACAGTAATCGATGATGGATGTCAATGGTTAATGAATGTCAATGATTAATAATGATAAATGATAATAAATATACTAATAAATATATATTTATATAGTTTATTTTTTATTTGGATAAGTTTATTAAAATTGAGAAGATGACTTCCTTTTATGAAAATAGAAAATCACTGTTTCAAAATGACATAGAATGAGTTTGCTTATGAAAAAATATTTTTCTATTTTTCATTTTTTGTTTCTTAGAAAATGTTTTCATAATTTTCTATAGGGAAAGCATCTTCATCATGAAGAGGGAAAAAAAAAAAATTTCCATGTGAAGAAGAAAAAAAATGTTGTTGTTGTAGTACTTTTTACATCAAGTGATTACTTATAATTATACCACTACTCTCTTAATTCTTACATCAAATGAAAATTAAAAATAGTAAAAATTATTCATAGAATTTGTTTTAAATAATATCTAATGATTAAAAATAATGACAACACTTCTAATTTAGATGGTATTTGTTGAATAATTTTCATACTGAAAATTTAATAGCTAAATAAATTCAGTATTGAAAATTCTAAGAGTTGAATGATAATTAAATAAATATTAAATTTTCAAAAAATTAAAATCTAAAAGATAAATTCAAGATAAAATATTGTATATTGTACAATCAATTATCATATAATTTGATTTTTAAATATTTAGAATTTAATTATATCCTTATCAATAGGAAAAAATTGTGATAATTGTGATGAGAGAGATATTAATGAAATATATCAAAATAGTGAAATTTTTTTATTACTTAATTTATTAAACAATTTTCTACTTACTAGATTAAGTTTTTTTTTTTAATTAAGTGTTTAAAAAAAATGTTATCAAATACGCTTAAAATTTTAAGAACTTTAAAAATTATTATCAAACAATTTAAAAAATAAGTGCTGAATATTTTAATTTTAAATATTTAATAGTATTGTCAAACAACCGCTTAACATAAAAATGCTATGCGATTTTTTAAAAAAAAATAAAAAGGAAAATAAAGGGTTGGCTTGTGACTATCGAACCTAGACTAAGAAAATCAATTCGTAGAAAATCCTTTGGAAAACAAACTAAGAAAATCCTTTGTGACTATCGAACCTAGACTAAGAAAATCCTTTGGAAAACAAACTGCCTTTATAGCAATTTTTTTTAAGGAAAAAAAATAAAAATAAAACAAGCTTTCAAAAGTAAGTTATATTTGTAAAATTTAGAAAATTGATTTTCAAAATATCTGCCTAAAAAAAATATCTTATTAAACACAAAGTTCTGTTTTCCAATTTTCTTCAAAAAAGTTTTTCCAAAACTAATATAATTTTTGCAAGTGAGTACATCTTTAGTTTTTCAAAAATCAAGAAAATATTTTTTTTAATCAAACTAATTATTCCAAGGGTATCAAACATCAAAAAATATTTGCAAGTGATTAAAAATATTTTTTGGGAAACAAAGGAAGCCTAAATTAGCTAATTATGACTTTCTGTTTTAGCAGGAAAAAATGCTGAGTATAGCATACAAACATTAAAAAAAAATTGAAATCAATATTGTTAAGAATTTGAAAAAAAAAAAAAAAAGAAAAGCGAAAAAAGGAAAAGCCTCCTTAATAAAATCCGTATATCATAGATACTTATTGTCATTATAATAACTATGAAATAAAAAATAAAAAAAGAAGAAGAAGAAATCATTATGATAAATTTTGCACATGAAAGAAAAAGGAAAAGTTAATCATTAATATACATATCTTTAAATTATTTTTAAAAAATGCATGCCTTTTTATTGTTTTAAACACTATATGAATAAAATAATTTAGCAATGAAAAATTTCAGTTCAGTTACTAAATAAAAATATTATTATAATGGATTAATAACTAAAATTAATAGAGAATAATATGTTTCTGAATAATAAGCAAATTAGCAATGAATTTAATTTTTGTTGCTAAAATTAGCGTTAATTTTTGGTGCTAAATTTAGGAAGAGATTAGCAATAGAATAGCAATTAAATTTAATAATGAAAATTAAGTTCATTATTAATTTATGAAAAAATGTAGAAAGAACTAATAATTTAGTAATGAAAATATATTTGTTGCTAATTTTAATTCATTGCTAAATTTAGTAATGGAATTGAAATTCATTGAGCTTAAAATCTATATTAGCTCCACTTGCTTAATTATTTATGCAAAGCTATCAAAATATAAAAGGTAAAATAGCAAAAATATTAAAATTTGATTAGACTGTTGAGTCTCTCAAATCAAGTATTTTGATACTTAAGCTCCACTAAACAACCAACTCGAGTAGCTCATACTTAATTTAATTAATATTGATTTAATCCTTTGAATATTTTTTTAGTCAATCTTAAATAATTTGCGAGCTGTTTTGGTTTATTTTTATTCCTACCATAATAAGTAAATAATTCTCTCTTTTTTAAGGATAATTTAAACATAATTTTTAAAAAAATTCATTTTTTAATGATTGTCAATATTTATAGGAATAGAACTTATAAACAAAGAATAAATTAAATATATAATTTTTTAATCTCAAATTCAAACTCAAATAAGTATGATTGAGTTTGAATGTATATTAGATTGATGCAATTATTTATGTAAATTTGTCAAAATATAAAAAGTAGAATAGTAAAAATATTGAAACTTAATTAAATTTGCGAGCTAAGTATTTTAATACTTGAGTTAAAATTGATAAATTATTCAAGTAACTCAAGCTCTAGCACATTAATTGTAACAGATTAACATGAAAATTAATAGAAAATAATATGCTTATGAATAATAAACAAATTAGCAATGCAATTAATTTTTATTTCTAAGCATTAATTTTTTTACTCTAAATTTAGCAAGAGATTAACAATGGAATAGCAATGAAATTTAGTAACGAAAATTAATTTCATTGTTAATTTATGGAGAAAAATGTGTAGATAGAAGTAATAATTTAGCAACAAAAAATATATATGTTACCATATTCAAATCCATTATTAAATTTAGCGATGGAATTAAAATTCATTGCTAATTTAACAATTGATATTATTTTCTGTTGCTAAACTTGTTGCTAAATTTAGTAATAGAGATTAAATTTAGCTGCTAATTTAGCTGCAAAATTAAAATTGCTAATTTCAATATCCGTTGCTAAATTTTAAATTTTGTGCCCGTCCCTATAATTTTGTTATGTTTCTTTATGAAGTTGTGTCTTTCGGGAGCGATTTGAGCTGTGATTGACTTCTCCCTTCTTGAGACCGACAGCCCGTTGCACTGTGCTCCCACCTCTCCGTCCATTGCGCTGCACTTCTATAATTCTTTTGCAGCTTTTTGGTGGCATTGATTTTGTATGCTCAGCCTTTTCTTTTATCATCCATTAGATGTGCCCATGGATTGACAAGTTTTCAGTCCATTGGGCATTAGGAGGATGCTTAATTTGGTCAAAGAGCAAACAACTAGAGTTTGGTGAAGAAAATACTTTATTAACTCTTTTCATAAGTGAAATTAAGGCTTAAATACGTTTTGCAATGTCTAATTATAAAATAAGATATTTTTATCAAAAACGTCAAAATTGCAAAATCCAACATCAAAATAAAATTTTAATTAAAATAGAAAATTCAGAACAAACGACATTCAAAATAACGAGATTTTTTTCCTAAAAGTTATAATTAAACAAATTTGCTAAAAATAGAAAAAAAATGCATTTTTCAAGGCTTAAACGATAAAATTTGGACGAAAAGCGACGGATATCACAGTCAAAGATAGTGAATTTTGATCGTTGATCTATTTCTCATCAAATCATGGTCTTTCGAGCCAAAAATATCTCAACCGCTCCGAATTAGTAGCAATCATGAAATTGCAAATTTTTTTTTTCTCTTTGTTCTTCTGTTGCTACTCCAATTGCTCCAAATAATTTTCCGCTACTGCTACCACATCACATTACGAGGCCAATTGCTTTGGAAGTTTATGGACCTTCGTTGATGTTGGAAGTTTATGGACTTTCGTTGATGTCTTTTCTCCTGGAAATTTCTCATGTAAATGCAGTAAATTTTCAGAAAGAATTCCATGGATATTGCTCGATATTCGTTGTTGGGTAAGCTGATATTGGAAATATACGTGGAAATTCATAGTTTTGGACTTTAGATATTAGAGAAAGCTACTATTAACTCCGTTCATCCAGGACTTTCATGACATATTTGTTTATATTAAGAAATATAAAATAGAATATAGCATTCTAAAATTATTGTTTTAAGATTTTAATATTTTTATTTTATAATTGTATATAATAGAAAAAATAGTGAGATATTCTGATTTTTAAAATTTCATTCTTAAATTTTGATAGCAATATAATAATTATTATATTGCCATCAAAATTAATTTCTTTTGCAGCAGATCACTTACCTTGTAGAAAGGGATAGAGTATATTAATTTCTTTCAACTTATTTGGTCTGTCTTATTCGTTATATTAGGTTGAACGTCAAATATAATATGATTTTGTACGTGAAACATCAAAATTGCTAGTCTAGTGTTAATAATAGAGGTTGCAATTTTTTATTTGAGTAGAATTTGCTTGAAAATAATTTGATCGGATTCAAAATTGAAGTTGACTGAAAATAAGCCGATCCAAAATCAGTCCAACTTAAATCTAGTTCAATTTGATTCAATCTGTGAATCAACCTAATTGATTAGATTTAAATTATTTAAAATAATTTAAAATAAAAACAAAATTTTTATTTTTAAAAAATTAAAATTAAAAGTGATTCGATCAAAAATATAAAAATAATTTGAATTTCTTTTTATATATTAACTTAATAATTCAATCCAAACTCATCTATTCTGACCCATATGTCACTCTAATTAATAAGCTTTTTTCTTTTCTTATCCTTCATATTGGGTTGAATGTTCATTGATTTGTTTGGTTATTTCTCTTGGACCTTAATACATTGTAATGTTTTGCAGAGCTTTAGTTTCTAAACATTATTGTATCTATTATTGGAAAATAAAATACAAATATAGTCAACAAAGAAAAGAAGAAAAAGAAACAAATATCAAGTCAACAATCCAAACAAAAAAAAAAAAAAGAGAAAATCTATGGTTGGTGTTGTTGAGATATCATGGTAGTTGCTTATATTTTACATATTTAATTAACCAATGAGATATTTTGAAATAATAATAACCAATGAGATGGCTGTGCCTTTCTTGACATGTAATTAAATTTTTAGATTCATTAGTATATCTTAAGGTTAAAGAATATACTTCTATCCACCTAAGATATGGTATCTCCACAACATGTAATCCATTCTTTCTTGTCAAGAATACATATTTCTTAATTACTAGACGTTTTGAAAAAGCGGACAACTCCGTCTCCAAGTTCCCTTATTTGGAAGAAAGATTCACGGGCATTGCTTAAACCGGGTTAACAAGCTTTGGGTTGTTATCCACGGTGGGTTCACAAGTTTCAACAACCTTTCCATTAACCATGTCCAATGGCTACTCCACATGTCACATGTCATTTGTCGGTTGCCATAATAATAGTAAACATGATTAGAAATGACTTTCTAAATAAAATCATTACTTATAATCACAAATCGTGGATTCGGTTATGTATGTAGTTGACAAATGGATCGAGTCATGTTATTTCAGATTGAGTCATTTTTGGTTGAATCATTTTTAAGTTAATGTATTTTTTGATCAAATATGAGTAATCAGGGTTTCAGACAAATTTAGATTATACATGCAGAAAAAAGATTTTGGGTTGGTTTGAATTTACTCTTAAACTTAATATTTCAAATCAGATTGGATAATTTGTTATTCAATTTTAAAATGTCTGCTTGAATTTTTTTATCATTTATACAATATTTTCTCATAATTACTTAAGAGAGAAATAATAATTCTCTTAAAAAATTATTTTTAGTAATATAAATTTTATATAAAATGAAACTTCATTACAATTTTTTGTTTTTATTTAAATGCTTAATAAATTAAATATAATTTATTTTTTAAGCAAATTACTATATTGTGAAAATAATGAATTAATTTCACTAAAAATCATATTCAAGTCATATATCATAATTTAAATTAATTTTCAAACAAACATAGAATGTTCAATGATAGAAAAAAATCTTTAATTATAAAAATTTAATTGAACTCAATTCATCAAATTAGAGTGTGATTGAATCAATTAAAAACTTTACATGTAATTGAAAATTTGTGAAAAGTTTTGAATTTTCTTAATTATTAGGCCCACAAATTTTTAACTCAAAAATTTTTATCATAATAAATAAGCATATAAGATAAAGTTTACATATACTCTTTCATCATAATATTTTTTCCCAATAAATAAGCATATAAGATAAATTATGACATATACTCTTTCATCATAATATTTTGTCATAATATGGTGCTTATAAATTATATATAAAGAGAAGTAATATTGTCATAATAATATATGTCATTGTATTTAAATAATTTAAAAATTATTATAAAATTATTTTATCACAATAAATAATTCTATTATTACTAAATAATTTATCAAAATAAATAATAAATTATAATTTAGGCAAATAAAAAATGCTAGTAAAATTAATAAATTTATTTAAATATAAAAATTTCATTATATTTTAAATAAAAATATCAAAGTTAAATTTAAATTTGAATTTAAATTTAATTAAATAATCTAAATATTTTTTGAAATAAATTTCTTTCTTTGTTATTTTACTTATTCTACCTTTTATAAATAATAAAATTTTTCATTTTTTTATATTGTCATTGGATCGGGTTATATGTTGATCCATTCGGGTCCGTTTTGACCTGACCCGTCGGATTGACCCTTATCCGAACTAAAATTTTTTAGATTATTTTCAGATTTATCATGAATCAAATTTTCGAGTCATGTCAGAAACTGTTACATCTAGTTACATATAATGTCAATATAATTACACTATAGCGCTCGTCTGATAATAATAATTACTAAAAGATTTCAAAGATGAAGAGAAGTACTTGTTGCTTAGTAGTGCATGTGTTGATGATTAACTTTTCACACATTTACCTTGCATGTTTAACGTTTTGTGGGAATCATATTTTGGCGAACCTCATGTAACTTGCCTATGGAAACTCAAAAAATGATTCTTGTTGAGGGATTTCCCTTGGAACATCAAATTAGTATGTGAAATCTTTATCATGATCTATCTTTTCCTGCATCTGATAGAATGAATTGCCTTTTTGAACTCTTGTTAATTGCTGCTTTATTTTGGGGGAGAGATCTTTTAAGTGTCCCTTTTTTCATTCCCTCATGTTTTCCTTTTTATAATGTATGTTTTGAAGGTTATTGAAGGCTAGGAGAATCTTGTGGAGAGTTTCACATGAGAACTCATAGAGAACTTATGAGAATATAAGCATTTCAAATCCTTCTATTCATGTTTTTCTATAATGGATACTGTCAAATGCGGTAGTTTGTATCCAACCCGAATTTGTCAGAAAATAAGTGACTCAAATTTGGATAAATTTAAAATGACTTGAAAATTTTTAGATCGGGTTGAGTAAAGATCAATCCAAAAAATTGGATCAAAATTGACTTAAGTAAATCAATATGTTATCCAGCCCAATTGACTTGATCATAATGTAAAAAAAGATAAATTTTATTAGTAAACATATAAATTAGATAAATCCTTAATTTTTATTTCAACGATGAATTTTCTAGAAATGTTTAGGTTCATGTCATGTAATTAATTTTTAAAATATTTCTTAAAATTTTTTATTTTAAATTAATTTCTTAAGAAGAGATCAAAAAAAAAATTTAAACAAAATATTGAGATATTTACAAGTTTTAAAATTTTAATTTTAAAATAAAATTTTCATAAAAAGTAAATAATAAATTTAATCAAATAAAAATTAGATTAAATTAAATAAAAAATAAAAGGTATCATCTTAATTAAGCTAATGTAATTGATTTTTTAAAATATATCTTAAAGATTTTAAAATGATTTAAATAATTTATTATTTAAAATATAAAATAAAATTTTAAGGAGAGATTGTGAGAATTTTTTTAAATGAGATATTGAGAGATTTTATGAATTATAATTTTAAATTGTTAGATTTAAATATACAATTAAATTTCTTCATATTAAAGTATATAATAAGCTCATGTAATTAATTTTTTAGATATTTTTTAAAGTTTTTATTTTAAATATTTAAAATATAAAAATTAATGTTTTAAGAAGAAATTGAGAGGAATTTTTTCAAACGAGAAATTGAGAGATTTTATGAATTATAAATTTTAACTTTTAAAATTTATAATTTTATATTTAAATATAAAAGTAAAATTCATCATACAAAAATACATAATAAATTTAGTTAACCAAAAATGAATATTAAAAAGAAGCTCATATAAAAAATGGATTAAATTGAATATAAACTAAAAGTATCACCTTCATTAAGGTCATATAATTAATTTTTTAAATTTTTTAAAGTTTTTATTTTGAATATTTAAAATAAATTATCACTTAAAATATAAAAATTAATTTTTTAAGAAGTGATTGAAAGGAATTTTTTATAAATGAGAGATTGAGAGATTTTTATGAATTATAAATTTAATTTAAAATTTAAAATTTAAAATTTTTTAAATTTAAATATAAAAGTAAATTCAACATATTTTTAAATTTAAATGTAAAAGTAAATTCATCATATAAAAGTACATAATAAATTTAATTATGAAAAAATGATATTAAATTGAATAAAAAAATAAAGTATCATCTTAATTAAACTCATGTAATTGATTTTTTAAATATTTTTTAGAAGTTTTATTTTAAATAGTTTAAAATTTTATTATTTAAAATATTAAAATTAATTTTTTAAGAAGATTGATATAATTTTTTTTAAAATGAAAGATTGAGAGATTTTATGAATTATAAATTTAAATTTTAAAAATTCTTAATTTTAAATTTAAATATAAAATTAAAATTCATCCTACAAAAGTATATAATAAATTTAATTAAAAAAATGAGGTTAAATTAAATAAAAATAAAGGTATCATGTTAATTAAGCTCTAAAATTAATTTGGATATGATTAGAGTAATTGAAAAATATAATAATCAATTGAGTCTAAATATACATTTTACTAAATTTTGATTTTGACTTGAGATATATTATAATTAATTCATCAAAATAAAATGTAATTGACTTAATTAGAAGTTTTGGATATAGTTGAAAATCAAATAAAAGTTTGAATTTTTAATTTCTTAAATGATTCAATGCATAACAGAAATTTATGACAAATTTATTTATTTTTATAATAATTATAATAAATTTAATTTTTGTCATGATAGAATTACATATTAAGACAAAATTAATTTTATTACACAAATTTTTATCATAATATACAAAAAAATTTTTATAATGAGTGGTTTATTATTATTGGATATTATATGTTTGTTTGTAAATTAGTTTTAAATGATGATATATGACTTGAAAATAATTTTATATGGACTTAATTCAATTCCTTATTTTTATTTTATGTAGTCAATTGCTTAAAAATACATTATATTTAATTTATCAATTATTTAAATAGAAACAAAAAATTTTTAATCAGGTTTTATTTTACATAAAATTTATCTAACTAAAAATAGTTTTTATGAGAAAATTTTTATTTTTTTCCTTAACAAATTATGAAAAAATATTGTATAAATAATACAAAAAATTTAACTAGATATTTAAAAATTGAATAATAAATTATTCAATTTGAAATATTATTTTTAAAAGTAAATCCGAACTCAAACTAAAATTCTTTATGCATGCAAATTCAATTGATGACCTTAATCTACTTGAAACCCAAATAATTCAAATCCAATCCGATCTGAGAACGCCTTAATATGAAAACAATTCAGCCAAAAAATGGGCCAACACAAAATGATATGATCTCATTTATTTGCCAGTAACTCTAACAATAAAAAAGGTTTAACGTAGCACTAGTTCTTGTTCATGTTTTATTTTGCACATTTTTTGCACTCATACGTTATATTTGAATTGTCTTTTTTTTTTTACTCGTATTTTATATATGGATTATCCTTTTTTTTTGTGCAATCATACTTTGTATATGGATTTTTAATAGTAAAATTAGCTATATGGTTTTTTATAATTAATTATAGATTATTTTTTAAGTCATTAGTTATACAATATTTTATTTTAAAAAATAGTATTAGTAATTGTTTAGAAAAAAAAAATTTTTGTTGCTAAATTAATAGTAGATTAGTAACGGATTAGATCAATTCTAATTGAGTAAGAAATTTCAATTTATTGCTAAATTAGTAAGAGATTAGTAACGGTTAACGGTTTCAAATCCACTGGTAAATTGGTAATAAATTAAATCAATTACTAATTTAGCAACAAATTTTTATTTGTTTCTAATTCGTTGCTAAAATTAGCATAGCATTTTTGAATTTGTTGCCAGTTTTTTTTTTAGCAAAGAACAAAATGTTAACACAAATTTTTTATTACTAATCAAAATTTTCAACAAATTTTTAATAGTTAGCAACAGAATAATCAATTACTAAACTTTTTCTTTTTTTGTAGTGAGATATTATGACCCTTTTAATACACGTGCATTCACTTTAGTTAGATATATACTTGGATAGTAATAAGAACAAGTCATAAACCAGCGTGATTATAATAATATATTTTTTAAAAATTTACTGTTTATTTTTGTTAATTAATTAGTTAATCAATTGAATGATTATAATTAATTGAATGATTGATTATTATTTTATAAAAAATTATTATCAAATAAAATAATAAAATAAATTTCTTAAAATTTATAATTATGTACAAAGGTAATTGTAACAAAAAACTGTCTATTAATTTGTATCTTTAATTTTATATAGCACAATTTTTAAAAAAATTATTAAATTTAAATGAAGTAAATTTCTAATAATCAATCAAAAAATAATATTAAGTATTTTATAATAAAAAATAAAATTAATAGATAATTATAAACAATATATATATATATGAGAGATAATTATACTAAAAGATTGTCTATTGATTCATACCTTTAATTTTGTATAGGATAATCTTTAAAAAAAATTATTAAACTTGAACAAAGTATTCTACTTTCATTAGCTCTTATATTTACTGAACTTTGAATAATTAATGAAATTAGTTTAAATCTTAGTTTTTTGTTTAAATAAATTTTGCTTTTAGACTTTTTATAATTTATTGTTTAGAAATTATTTAGAATTTTTACTTTTTAGATTTTTTAATTTTCTATTATGTAATTTTTTATATGATTTTAGCTTTATGTTTAAAATTTTTACTATTTAGATTTTTCAAATTTCTTATTTAAGAAAATCTTTGTTATATGACAGTCAATTTTTTAATTTTTATTTAGAATTTTTTAATATAGCAATTTTCTATTATATAACATAAAAATGATAACATGTGGCCATGTTATTTACAATAGTTTGACAAATGATAAAAAATTATTTAAAATTAGTTGAGAGACTGGAGTTAATAATATATATTGATTCCTTTGGGATGAAGCATTATTAAAAATTTGTATATAAGTAGGACTATATATTGAGTTAGGAATTACCTTAGGATTTCCATAAAGAACAAATTATTAACAAAATTACTAAGAAAACTAAGCATATTTTTAAATACTTAATTCGACCTTTAAATTAAGGATATCATAATCTTCTCAAAAACTTTACACTCATTCGTGCTTTTCTATATTCTAATTTTATTTAATGTATGTGTTGCATATGAACTTGTGTATTGTTGATTTATATATATTTGAAATTTATTTATATGTTTAAGGGCAAAATTGTATTCATATTTCACTAGTATTTGGGGTAATTGTACAATAAATATAGTTTAGTTAGCTCTGGAAACTTATTTGATATCCTCCTTATTGTGATCTCGAGATGTTATTGAATTATCCAATGTGAACAATTTCGAAATGTATTACTTAAAATTTTAACCTATAGGATGATGTTTCTTAATGGATATCTAAAAGTTCAATAGTATATCTCTTAATATATTCTCTAAATGCATATTGGAATATGTGCTAATAAATGTGATTACCTTAAATTAGTGTCATATAGGTCAACATATATTCATTTTATGTATTTGAAGAATTATGAAGATATATATATATATATATATAATCATTTTATGGTTATATAGATCAAACATTTTTAAATGTAATATGTTTTTTCCTTTTAATTTAGAAAAAGGAGATAAAAGGAGCTTAGGCAAAAGAGCTAAGGAAATAGGATTTAGAAAAAATGCATATGTAAAAAAAAAAAAAAAAAAGAAAGAAAGAAAAGTATGATATTAGAACCCTACACTAAAATATTATCCTAAATTATCATAAGAAGGAAAAAGAAAATGATATCTAATCGGTAGCAAATGTATGCTAGGCTTAAAAATGGCCTTATGACCTGACATTTCTTGGTTGATTTAGAGAGATTTATTGGTTTTACTTATAATCATCCTAATTGTAAATAAAGTGTCCTTATAATCTCTAAAAGTGTCAAACCCCCAATTTTTAGACATGGATATAGTTAAATTGCATCTTTGTAGAAATGCATTTATTCCAAGTTATTATGAATGAACCCTGCGTGGAAGTCCAACAAGGGGAACCTTGGATCAAAACTTTTATCATCTCTCATAATAAGTTAGTGTAATGGGCGAGACAAAAATATATAAGACAAAAATATATAATACATATCTCATAAGACACACCTGGTCATAACTAAGTTGGTCATATTTATCTACTTGAGATATTTATGGTGGAGTAGCTTCCCTTACTTAAGGTACCAATGGTGGAAACAACATTTAGGGCTTAATTAGCTTAGGGTATGATTAGAGATGTAGGGTTTTGTAAATGAGAATTTGGGTTTGGAAATGTTTAGATGGCACTAAGCATGACATCTATATTATAACATGCATATTGCCATATTTGACATCTTTTTTTTTAAAAAAATTAAATAGAATTTGATTAGAAGTTGATCAAATTTTATATTTAATGGTATCAAATTTTGTATTGATTGTATTTATTTTCTATAACCGTGCATTAAATTTAAAGTAGCCAACACAACCTAGATGGTAACAACGTCAAAATATAGTTGTATTTTGTTATACCAAATGTAGGATATAATTACACATAATAAATAAAATAGATATAAAATTTGATACCATCAAATAAAAATTTTGATTAACATCTAATAAAATTTTATTTAACATTTTAAAAAATGGCCAAATATGGCATAAGGCGCTACATCATTGTAGATATTGCGCTTCACGCCATGTATCAACGCTCTTGGGTTGGGGCATGTCGGAGTTATTTCAGCTTTTAATGTAATCTATTATTCTCCTCATATCCTTTATATATGAATGTGATAAGTCTCTACTCTTCTCTAGTATAATTTGACTGATTGTAGTGAAACTAATGTCCATAGGTTATTCATTTCTTTCAAAACTCCCTATGATAGTCATAGGTGCTTTAATTCTATAATTATTAGAGTATAAGTTATGTCATTGAAATGCATTGTTTGATTAAAGGGAGGTTGAAGCTATTTCATTTGATGCCACAATGCATTGTTTCACAATTTGTTACTCAACAATTTCAAACTGTTAGTTTGTTACACATGATTTTTATGCTTCTTCAACTCAATATGGTAGTTAGAGCCTTCTGGTTTCATTCTTCTTTTTTATATATAAGTGTGTATATCAACAAAAGATCATTATGATCTTAATAAAATATTAGCTTCCTTCTCTGTTGTTTTATTACTTTGTTTGTTGCATCAAGTTCATATTAAGAACTTAAACATGGTATTGAAGCAAGTGGTTTGAATCATCTGTTCCATTTCTCTTCTTTCGTAATCTTCTACTTAGTAATTATAATAGTGTAAGATTACCTTTGCGATGAATGAAATTGAAAATCATGAATCAAATTCATCAAGAGAAGCAGCTCGTAGAGTTCCTTAATTTGTGAGTGATGGTAATCCATTGCAACTACAGGGTTTGGACCATCCAAGTATGGTTTTAGTAACAAGTTTCTTAACTGGTTCACTGGTTCAAACTATCTCTCGTGGAGAGTAAGTCAGTCAAAATAGCTTTGGGGCTAAAATAAATTTAAGGTTTACAAATGGAAAGTGCCCCAAGCTAAAGAAGGACTCAATAGACTTTTAGAGTTAATTATATGGTTACCTCCTAGATATTGAATTCAATATCCACGGACATTGTGGAGTTCTTTTTATGCACCACATCAGCCAATGAATTATGGGATGAATTGACAAAGAGGTTCGGTGAGAGTAATGAACCCATGTTATACCAGATTCAGAGGGATATTAATTCAATTACTTGGCAAATCAATTTGTTACTAAATATTTTTCTAACTTAAAGAAATTATGGGATGAGTATGCGTGTTTGTCTCCATTGTCTGGTTGCACATATGGAGCATTTAAGCAAGAAGTAAATATTACTATTAAAACACATTTAATTTAATTCCTCATAGGGCTAAATGATTCTTTTGACCATGTAAAGAATCAAGTTCTAATAATGGACTGCTTCTTAGCATTAATAAAGCCTACTCTATGGTTTTCATTGTTGAGAAATAAATAGAGGTACATATGAATGTTTGAGTGTCTACTGAAAATGTAGCTATTAGGGTGAAATCTCAATTTGTTGATAAGGGAGCTGGAAAATGAACTTCTAAAAAGAAAGAGTATGATAAGAAGGACAATAGGTTTTCTGATCATTATCATAGAGATGGCCACGTAAAGGATACTAATTTTAAGCTTCATGACTTTCCTGGATGGTACAAAGAGTACAAGGATCAACAAAAGAAAACTCAACTTCAGTTCACTGGTAATGTGCTTGACACTCTATTTTGACATACCCTGAGAAGATAGAAGTGGTGGTATTAGAGCCTTAATAAATTCAATATAGTAGAAGGCCTATGCTTTAAATTTGCTAAATGCATATGATTCTGAATCTTGGATTATTGATATAGGGGCCTCAAATCACATAAGTGCTCACTTAAACACCCTTGAAACATATAAGTGTTAACCAAGTTAACTTTATTTTACTCCTTGATGGAACTATTAAACTTGTTACTCACATTAGTTCAATGACTTTAAATAACATTATGATATTACACATAGTTATTCATATACCAAGTTTCAAATTCAATTTGTTATCCTTAAGAAATTACCTCAAGACCACCAATTCAATTGTCATTTTTTATTCCAAATTTTGTGTTTTTTGAGACCTATTAGCTGCAAAGGTTTATATAATGGGTAAAGTACATGGAAATCTCTACAAATTGGATAAAACTAGTTTTGATTCAGATGTTATTCAATCCTTTACTTAAAAGTATTAAATTCCTACTAAGATTTGCTTGAATAAAAGTTTTGCTTGTAACATCTTTGTACCTATACCTTTGCATACTTATCCTGGTTTTTCAAACTCTTATAATACAACTACTAATTCTTTCAATGAGTCTGTTTTATGGCATAATAGGTTAAGTCATTGTTCAAGTGTAGCTTTGAAACATATTACTGATGTTGCTTTTGATTATACTATCCTTGATGAGCATTATGAAATTTGTCCTATTTCTAAGCAATATATATTGCCTTTGACATAAAGCATTTCATAAGTCAATCATCTTTTTGAACTTATTCACATAGACCTTTGGGGTCCTTATAAGCAAGCTTCATTCATTAAAGCTCATTATTTTCTTACTTTAGTAGATGATTTTATTAGAGCCACATAGACATTCCTTCTTAACCATAAGTCTCAAACTTGTTCTATTTCGACCAATTTTATTTTAATGGTCAAAACTCAATGCAAACTCAATACCAAATGACCATTAAAACAATGAGAAGTGATAATGGTACTGAGTTTGTCAACTTAAAAAGCTTTCAATTATTTAATTGACATGGAATCATTCATGGAAAAGGGTTTCATTACATACCCCAATAAAATAGAGTAGTTGAGAGGAAACATAAACATTTACTCCAAATGGTAAGAGCCTTGATGTTTCAATCCAAACTTCCTAAATCCTTTAGGGGTGATGTTATCCTTATGGTAGCCCCTATAATAAATAAAATTCTTGCTGCTAACTTGAATTGGAAAACACCATGCATCTCTTAAAACTTTTGGGTTGTTTATGTTATGGAACTAACATTAGTCCTATTAGAGATATTAAGAGCCATTAAGTTTGTTTTCATAGGATATGTTATAGGGCATAAGATATTCAAGTTGTATGATTTGCAAAAGCATATAACATTTATATATCTAAGGATGTGATCATTTATAAAAATATATTTCCTTATGCTTATTCTCTTTCTAATATGTCTTTCATACCTCTTCCCATTCCTAATTTTCAAAATGACTTTATTTCTTCACCATTTCTTGTTCCTTCTTCTTCCTATGATGCATGTCCATTTGTTGCATCACCTTCATTTTCATATAAACCTGTTGCACTATCCTTTGTAGCAAAACCTACCATTCCTACCATTGAAGAACTTGTTTCCCCAACACTTATTCCTTTAAGGAAGAGTATTAGAACTAGGAACAAGCTAAGTTGATTATTGATTTTGTCTTTACCATTGTTGTTCCTCCTTTTTTTACCTAGTGTAGGATCCACAAGTCAGTTGTTCTCGATACACTTTATATACATTCCCTTTCATTAACCCCACTGAATTTAGTAACACATATGTTAATTTTTTAGCCAATGTATCAAATATATAAGATCCATTATCATATGCATAAGCAAAGCTTGATCCTAATTGGCAAGAGGTCATGCATAGAAAGTTGTCTACAATGGAGGAAAACCAGATTTAGGAGCTAACTTTTTTACCTATGGGTAAAAAGCCAATTGGTAATAGATGAGTGTATAACGTCAAATTTAAACCTAATGGTACAAAAGAGAGGTATAAAGTTAGGTTGATGGATGAAAGGTATAACCGAGTTAAAAGCTTGGATTACATTGATAATTTTTCTCTAGTTGCTAAGGCAGTCACTATTAGAATTTTTCTAACAATTGCCTCTGTATTTTCTTGGCCACTCAATCATTTGGACATTAATAATGCATTTTTGAATGATTTTCTTGATGAGAAAGTGTACTTAAAGCTACCAAAATGGTGTACTAAACCAACAATAGGCCAAGTTTGTAAGTTAAAGAAAAGTTTATGTGGCTTAAAGCAAACTTCTCGTTAGTGGAATATCAAATTTACTAAACAATTGTTTGCTTATGATTTTCATCAAAGTCTATATGATCACAATCTATTTCTTAATGGTGCTTAAGATTCCTTTGTAGCTTCGTCAGTTTATGTTAATGTTGTCTTTCTCACAGGACTAGATGAACAACTTTTTGTTGTTGTCAAGTCTTATTTGGATCACAAATTTAAAATCAAAGACTTAGGTTATGATAAATAATTCATTGGGATGGAGATTGATGGATCTCTTTTCAGAATGTATGTAAATTAGAGGAAATATATTTTAGACATCTTGAGTGTAGTAGGTCTTTTTGGAGTAAAACCAACTACTACTCTTTTGCTAAAGAACTTGAAGTCAAGTTCATCATATGGTGATCTATACGAAGAGCCTGAACAATATAGAAAGGTTTTGGTAAATTGCTCTAACTTAATCTCACATGCCCAGATATAACATATGCAGTGTAACAGCTTAGTCAACTTATTATCTCTCATAGAATTCCTCATTAGTAAGTTGTTATTGATATGGTGCAAATTAGTATAGTGTTTTAGGGATCTTATGTTTATGTTTCTTTTGTTTTTAGTATGTTTTTAATTAATATTCTCCATGATTTTAAGTCTAGCTTTACTTTGATAGTTTTTATGTAAGTTTCGTGTTTTATAGGCCTTTTCGAGCTTAAATTTTGCATACAAGTGCATTACGAGGCCTTAGACCGAAGAACAAAGCAAACGAAACAAGGAAGGAAAAAGTTGGTTTATCACCAGTAGTGACATACTATGTCAAGTCGACGCAGTGACCATACAGAAAGTAGTTGTGCCGACTCACACCAGTGTATTGAGTAGTTATAACACCCCTTCATCACATCCTTTCGTAAAGGCACCTCTTCGAAACTGTCACAACTTGGGGCACTTTAAGGTTCATAAATACATGGACTTAGCCTACATTTTGATGTCAGAAATCATTCATAAAGCATTAAATAAAAATCAAGAAGTGTTAGAAAGAAAGAGTCAATTATTTGTGAAAGGAAACATTCTTCTAAGTTGGAGTTAGTTTCTTTTGGAGTTCCAGCAGAAGTCCATCCTTTCTAAAGAGTGAAGACTTCTTTATATCTTCATCTTGTTCTTTTCTTCTTCTCTCTCTTTATGTTCTCTTATTCTTTTGTTTGCCTTTTAGATTTAATCATGTAGTTAAGCCAAGTTGTATGGACTAGATTACATTATTCTATGAAACAATGAATTGAACATTTTTCTTTTCTATGAATGAATTTGAATTTGAGTTTGATTGTGAACTCTTGTTGTTATTGGGGGTGTAATCGGTATACTACGCACCCCGATACCATGAAATTCACCGATACCGCGATAACCGAAATCGAAAAACCATAATACCGATACCGATACCATGTACCACGAAAACCGCCAAAATCGGTACCGCTAAAATCATGCGGTATTCGTGGTATACAGACACTGATACCAAAAATGTACATTCCATTTAACAGAAAATGTACATTTCACTTAACAAAAAATGTACATTCCACTTAATAAAAATGTACATTTCCTGTTTTTCAGTATATAAAATATTACAATAATCAGTATCAATATTCAATATTCATAATACTCAGTTCATCAAAATTATGCTCAGTCAAATATTCCCAGTTTCCAACAAAAATCATGGATACTCAATATCAATAAATCAACAAAATTATAGAAAATGTACATTCTACTTAATAAAAATGTACATTTCTCATTTTTCAGTAAATAAAATATTACAATAATCAGTGTTAATATTCAATATTCATGATACTCAGTTCATCAAAATTATACTCAGTTAAATTATACACAGTTTCCAACAAGAATCATGGATATTCAATATCAATAAATCAACAAAATTACAGCAAATGTATATTTCACCTAACATAAAATGTACATTCCACTTAACAAAAAATATACATTCCACTTAACAGAAATCTACATTTCAAATTAAAACCGTGTTTCTGGCGGTATACTGACGGTATACCGTGAAATCAAAACCAAAAACCGAAACCGATACCGAAAACTGAAAAATCTCAAACATTAATACTGAAAATATTCGGTTTGTAATAATTTCGGTTTCGATTTGATTTGATGGTTCAGTTTTGGCGGTATACCGGTTCAAAACCACCAAACTTTCACCCCTAGTTGTTATATATGATTGATCACCATATATGATGTTTTAGTCAAGGATTCATAATGAGAGTTAGCTTTTTTGATGGAAAACCAATTAGATTCACTTAGGTTAAAGGATTAGACTCGACAGAGAAAATATACTCTAAGGGGTTTAAAGGATTGGCATGAAGTATAACTTCTATGTTTTCAAATTATAAAAAAAACGAGAGTGAGTATAGTTCTATTCATAAACATCTTTGGTTGACTTAAAGATAAACACTTAAAGACATTAGATTGATCCTCCAATTAATTCATTTTGCAACATTTCATGATCATTGGTTGTTTCATTTGAATATGTGTTCTCTAGTTTGATTTGCATATATATTTGATTTCTATTGTTAGATTAGTTTAGTTTTACTTGCTTTGTTAGTTTAGTTTGCCTTATTCTTTTATTTACTTTCTTATCCTAAATATCTAGAGTAATTAGTCGTCTAATACTTGATTCACTTGGCTACCATGTGGACCGACCCCTTACTTACACTATACTAAGAGGGAATGTGTGTGTGTGTGTGTGTATAATAAGAAACCCACAAACAATTATGCATTTGTTGAAGTATTTGAAAGGTTTTCTAACTAAGGTTTATTTTTTTCTACTTCCAATAATCTTTATTTATCAACATTTCATGATGCTGACTAGGCCTCATATTTGGATTCTTGAAAATCCATCATTATTTGAATATTTTTAAGGTAAATCCTTATCTTTTAGAAGACTATAAAGTAAACAATCATCTACACACACACGCACACACACACACACATATATATAACCGACAAACAGTTATGCATTTGTTGAAGTATTTGAAAGGTTTTCTAACTAAGGGTTTATTTTTTTCTACTTCTAATAATCTTTATTTATAAAATTTTTATGATGTTAACCAGGCCACATATTTGGATTCTCTCAAATCCATCATTGTTTGCATATTTTTAAGGTTAATCCTTATCTTTTAAAAGACTATAAAGTAAACAATCATCTCTTAATCATCACTTGAAGCTGAATATTGAAGCATGGTTGCTATAAGCTATGAGCTTCAATGGATATCATATTTGCTTAAGGGTTTCCAAATTCCCTTTCCTCTACCTATTTCTCTTTCATGTGACAATTAGGCAGCTTTACACATAGCTATCAATCCAATGTTCCATGAAAGAACAAAACACTTGGATATTGAATGTCACGTTTGAGAACAGCTAAAGAAAGGCTTTATTGCTACCTCCTATGTTTCTTTGAATCACTAGCTAGCAAACATCCTTACTAAATCTTTATCTACTCTAACATTCTTTCATTTATTGTCCAAGGTGAACCTAATTGATTTTCACAATCAACATGTTTAATCTTAAAAGGAAAGGGGGGGAGGGGGGCGCCGGGATGTTAGAGTATGACTTCTGCTATTAAAACACATTGGTTCATTAAAAGGATGTACTATTTTTCAAATTTGTTACACAATGGTTTCCAAATGTTTGTTAGGCACAATTTTGATGTTTCTCCAGGTCAATCCTTATTTTTTCATTCTTCTCTTTTGTATATAAAACATGTATAACAACAAAAAATCATTACAATCTTAATAAAATTTTTAGCTTTTTTCTCTACTATTTTGAGTTCTTATACTTTTTTTGCTACGTTAAGTTCATATTAAGAACTTGAGCAATAATTACATTAGCTCATGTATAGCACTTAAAAAACTAGCAATAATCTTGTCATTGATCACTGGAGCTATTTGTGTGACAACTTGTAATGGTGTTATGATATTAGCATAAATACAAGGATTGCTCATAATATATCTTATGAATTGATTCACCAAGTTGTTCATCATACTATTTGCAACCAAGTCATGCATAAGAACAATATTAGGCATATTATAGTAATAACTGCCAAAATAACATTTATAGTAATAATAGAGCTACCTATGGATATCTTTGACATGCATGGTTCTAAATTAAAAGGTTTGGTGATTAGTATGCTATGTAACAATGGAGGTTCTACCAATAATAGAGGTATTCATACCTATAGTATAAGTAGTAGGAGTTGTAGCCATATAAAGAGTATATTGGTTATGTCATGTTCGCATATTCATTAGGTTTGAATATGCTTATTATTCCTTTAGGACTACATTTGAGTGGCCAATGTAGTTCAAATACTCCCTTGCCTTTTAAGGGACTATATTAGTCTTGGATGCTTCCTGTCCATCGAGAATTACATTAAAATGACCAATAAGGTTTGAGTACTTTGTTTCCTTTTTGAAATCTACTTTGGACTTAAGAGTGCTTTGAGTCTCTCTTTGTCGCTTAAAATTACATTGCTTGTAACTAGTGTAGTTGAGCACTCTTAGAGTATATGTTTGAATAGAGGAAACTATTAGAGGTTTAGGTATTCTTGGGATTGCAAAGGAACCAAACAGGTGTGAACAGCTCGAAGGCTCCACTTAATAAAAGCTTGTTTGAGTTTGTTTACATAAAAAATAAATGATTTTCAAGTTTGTTTGATCAACGAGCTAAGCCTAAACAATGGAGTGTTTAGTTCATTTAGTAGGCTTGACTACAAATTGAAAAATAGGTTCATAGAAATAGCTTAGTTATATTAATAATGCTTAGTTATGAGATTTTTCACTTTATTTAGACTCGTAAACAATTCATTTAACTCAATTACTTATTTTTTTATTCTTATAAAACAACAAGATAGTAAGTGGTGGTGTTGGGACCATTTTCTCCGTTAAGACCTTGACATTGTTGCTTTTGCAGAAATAGGCATGCAAAAGGCGTGACATTTTGAGATAAAGTTCGAATTTTTAAGGTTTTTGGAGTGTGAAATTTGATAATGAGTTGAACTTTTAATTTGCCATTTGAATCCTTAGGTTTTACAATTTGAGTTTGTCGGTAAGGTCTAATTGAGGGAGTTTTTTTTTCCCTAACTTTCAAGATTAGATTTTTCTTTGCACAAATTAACAAAGCAATTTTACAATTAAGCTTGATTTTGAAATATACTTCAATTTTTATTTTTATTAATGAAAAATTTATTTTTTTCTTTTAAATTTATATCTTAGATCCTCAATTTTTAATTAGTCTAATCAGATTTAAAATAATTTTATTTAAAATAACACTTTTATCTTAAAGTTGTTTATGCTTTTTTTTTTGTCAAGAATTATACAAAAATAATTTTAATTTTAGTTCTTTATTTTTTCTTTATTTTGTTTATAAGATAAAGTTGAGTAGCGGGTGGGCATTCAGTTCAAATCGAACTAAACCAAATTACTGAATTACATATTTCTTAAACTGCACTAAACCAAATTATATATAGCACTGAACCAAACCAAAACGAAATATTGAATTCGATTTGGTTCGATTTTTCAGTTTGGGCTACTTAAAAGCCCAATGTTATTAGACTTTTTATCACATTCAATTTATTGGACTTTCTTTATGCATTAAGCTTTTTTACATTTTATATGGCTAAATTTCATTGATTTTTATTATAAAATTATTTTTAACATTTTATTTGAAAACACAAATTAGTAAAAAGTTTTAAACATTATTTAAAAATAATTTTTCATCTTAAGAATGAAAATTTTAAAATATATAATGCAATAAAATCCTAATATAATAATAATAATAATAATTTAAAGATAAATAAATATTATAAATCTTACAATACATTCCTAATAATAATGGTAATAATACTAAAAAATTTAAACAAAAATGAATATTATAATTCTTACACAACATTTACAACATAACTAAATATTATAAGTTCAAATGTCAAAAGGAACTAGACAAGTTCAATTTTGCAGATATCTGTTAACCATTACATTGCCAAAAACCAACATAAATTGCCAAATGCCAACATCTCCACCACCTAATAAAAAGTTCCAAACTGAAAGCACACCAATCAAGTAATGAGCATAAAACAAAACTAATGAACATATAATAAGTAGCAAATAGACCTCTTTGTTCAAAATTGTTCAAAATAGCCCCAAGGATAAGTAGAAATAATTCTTGACAATTCTTATCAATTTTGAAGAACAATTAAAAAATTGAAAGGGGATAAGTAGAATTTTGGGATCATGTCATGCACAAGGATGATACCTGCGACTCTGTCTTAAAATAAAAGAACAAGAATAAAAATCAACCAAATCCAAATTCAAATACACACAAACAAGAACAAAAAATGACAAATCTTATAAAGTACAAGAAACTGGGACATTGACAACAAAAAAAGTGATCCTAGTCATTGACAACAAAAAAGTGATCTCACACAAAGAATGTCATTTATAATAGTAAAATAAAAAAAAAAAATCAGGTGCTGTTAATAAATCAACAAATGAAGTGTCAGTGCATAATAGCAAAATCAAGTGCTCATTATATCAACAAATAAAAAATCAGGTACTCATTCATAATAGCAAAATCGAAATCAAATAAAAATTATCTACAAATTTGAGAGAGGTGAGAATCTTTATTTCTTTGAGACAGACAGAGCAGTTGAGTAGAGAGAGAGGTCGGTGAGATGAGGTGGTTGGTAACAACCTGGAGGGGTGGTGCGGTTGGGAGGGTGAAGAACTTTAGTTTGTGGTTGGGGGGCAAGGCAAGGTAGCGTGTGCTTGTGTGGTGAGGTTAGTGAGGTGAGGTGGTTGTCAATAGTGTGAAGATGGGGTCGTGAGTCAGCAGCAACGTGGAGGGATGGTGCGGTTGGGAGGTGTGAAGATCTAGTTCATGGGGGGTAGGCCAGGGCAAAACAAATTGTGTGAAGTGAAGGAGGAAGAAAAAATTAGGTTTAATAAAGCAAGCAAAACATCAAAACGACATAGTATAGAAAGTTCGGTTCGACTCGATTTTCTAAATTTTAAAACATTTAAAACTAAATCGAGAAAATCAAATTTATCAAAATTTTAAATCGAATCAAATTGAAAAATCAAATAAGTTGAATCGAATTTTCAAATTAATTTGGTTCGATTTGATTTTTCTATTTGGACTGAAAAGTGTCCACTCTAAAAGTTGAGGGGTGGAAACTGATGAAAAGAAGTGAGGGATTAGATGGCGGAAATTGTTAGGAAAAATGAGATAGAGTTAGGTGGTCCATGTGTGATGTTGACTTTGAGAGAGTTTGTCATGTTTAGGGCTGAGCATTTGATCGGTTCTGTTTAAATCGAACTGAAATTTTAAAAATCGAATAGATCGAATTTAGTTTAATTTAAAACCAAACCGATTGAAATTTAAGGAAAAATCATAGTAAATCAAATCGAATAAAATCGATTGGGTTCGGTTCGATTTTGGGCTCTCAATGGGTTGTAATTGTGATAAATTAATTTGTGTTTTTTTTTATCTTATATAGAACAATTTATTTTTAGTTTTTTAAACTCAAATTAAAAGACAAATTTAAAAAAATTCACAAATCGGTTTATTCGATTTTCTCAATTTTAAACCAAAAAATTGAACCAAAATTAAAAACCGAATTTCTATATTTTTCTAAACCGAACAGAACAAAATTTACTTTAAAACCAAACCGAATAAACTGAATTCACTCAATTTAATTTCGGTTCGGTCTTGCTCACCCCTAGTCATGTCTACTGTGAGAAAGGAAACATAATAAATATGATTGAATTTGGAATTTTAAACGTATTTAAAAATTAATTTTATTTTTATTTAATTAATAAAAAATTATAAAATAAATAAAAATATTTTTAATACAATAAAATTAAATTATAAAAATATTTTAAAATAATGTATAAAAATTACAAATTAAAAGGTATAATATAAAAAAATTTTAAAAGTAATAATATTTAACTCGTATATCAATAAATGGATATTATAATTACATTTTACCCCTTATTTGGAATGAAATTTTGAAGAGTTAATAGGATTTTTTAATGTCAAAAAAATTCTCACACTTTGTTTGAAAAATTAGTTCTCATGGTAAGATAAGGTTTCTAGAAGGTTACCTTCTAAAACCTTTGTTTTTCAACCCATCGATTTGGTAGATTGAGGAGAGTTAGTTTTTTATTTTATTGACTTTTAAATATTTTAACTTTTCTATCTTTATTTTATTTTAACTATTTAGTCATATTCTTAAAACATTCACAAAGGGTATTTTAATAATTTTAATATGAAACTTTCCTTAAAACAAGGTTAAATTATTAACCATACCTTGCTAAATTTTATTTTACCATACTTAAAAAAAATCTTACTTTACCTATCAGATATTTTCTCAAATAGACAATTGGTCTAGTGTTAAGGTGAAATTTTCTATAAATGGATATCAAGTTTTGAATTTACCAATATAATTTTCATTTTCAATACTAAACAAATCTCAAAAATATGATATTGGAGACATTTTAGGAAGAAATAACTGAATAAATTCAATATATTAACTAATTTGACAATTTTAATTTTAATAATTTCTTTTTCAATTCAATTTTTAATTTTTCATATAAAAACTGACGATTAATTGAATTAATTAATTATATATATATATATTATATTTAAATATCACATTTAATATATTATATATTTTGAATATAAATATAGTTTTTATATTTTTTATAAAAATACATTTTATATAAGATATAGTTAACCAATCGGTTAATCAATTGAACAATCGATTTTTTAGGTAATTGAACTAATGATATTTTATAGATTTAATTCAATTTGAAATTTGAAATCTTTTCGAGTTGAAATCATCTAATTAATTTTTTAAAACTTACAATTTGATTGACCAAAGCATGCTCACTCATATTTTTTTTTTGTTTGAAAAAAAAGTGTCTTTTCTCGGTATTTATCAGCAAATGTGGCGCATTTTTTCATTCTAGAAGTTCTTTTTTTTAAGTTAATTTCAAAAGTCGCAATAAAACCACAATGTACTTCTTTATCTAATTTTGATATGCCCATTTTTTCGTTTTAATCCATCTAAAATTATAGGTCATTATTTTTTTTAATTGCTAGTTTAATAATTAAAATTTTAAAATATCATCATTAGTTAATAAAAATATCAACATCTAAATTAATGTAAATATCAACACTTATAATTTTCACTTTCTTAATTTTCAAATTGTAAAATATTATATAATTTTCTTTTTAAGTTTTAATACAAAATTATTTTTATTTAAATTCTTACTCTTATTGAAAGTTGACAAATTCACCATATTTATATTATTTTGTACTACATTTTACAAAGTTTATTAAGAGTATTTTAATAAAAAAATAATTAAAATAATGATATTAATTAAAAAAAAACAGAATTTTTTAATTTGTTAAAGTAATATTTTACTCATCCCCATTTGGCATGCGTCAAACGAATTGTCTTTCCATAATAATTACAACCTTTGAAAATTGAGGGCAAGGCTGCTAGGAAAATATAAATGCATTCATTAATGGGATTGAGAGAGGCACTATGATGACAGCTACTGGGGATTATTAGCTTTGTCCAATTGTTTCGAATCATATGATGTAGTGGCGATGACGAAAGGTCGATTATTTGCTTGCTCATTAATTAATTTTATTATTGAAGAAATGAAATGAAAATTATATTATATATTTTAAGTAAAGTAAAACAAATTATAATTATATGTTTCAAACTCAAATTATTACAAAATTATTTATTTTTATGCTATGTATATACTTTTAAATATATTTTTTAAAAAATAAATTAAATTATACTAGATTAATAAATAATCAAAATGTGAATTATTTTAATGTAAAAAAAAAAGTGTATAAGAGTAATGCAGACATTAAAACAAAAGGACCATTAACTATTGCAATAGCGACCCAAACTTTAACGTTGGCGAAGACTTGGAATGTTAGCCGTCAACGAAATATTGGAACCACTTTCCAGCAGTTTTTGCGGCATCGTTTTCACTTTTAAATAAAAAGAACACGAGAATTTTGTTTTTGTATTTTTAAGTAATTTTTTTAATTTTCAAATAATAAAAAATTACTTCTAGATTTCTGAAAATTTTAAAATATTTATATATCTATATCTATTTATATTTATATCTGCACTATATAAAAACACAAATAAAAATTTTTTAAATAAATAAACAAAATCTTTATTTCTATGATCAGTTTAAATAATAGTAATAATTTAACTTTATTAAGGAATTCTTAACAAAATAGATTTTTTTAAACAAACATTAATTTTACTATTGATTAATTTTGACATTTTATTTAGTTTTTGATTTTGGAAAAAGAAAATTTTACTATTCAGTATTCACTCTTTGATTTTTATTTTTTTTTTGTTTTTAATGTCTCAATGACTTTATAAGTTTATATTTCAAGTTTAAACCTCTTAATCTTACTTCTATATTACTCTTAATTAAGGTATTGTTATATACTATTTTCGTTTCACAATATCTATCGTTTTAGAAAAAAATTATTTTAATATAATTATCATTTTATGTTATCAATGCAACATTAATTGTTTGTTTTTCAAATTTATCTTTATCATTATTTCTTCTCTCTTAATTAAATGTTTTATTAATGTTAGATGTTTTATTAATGTTAGTGTAGAGTTTTAATTGAAGACAATTAAGGATATATTAGTCAATATTATTATTTCTAATTAATTATTTTTTAATATAAATGCACAACTTTAAAAATATAGATATTATGAAATAGAAAGAGTAGTTCATAGCAGACTTGTAGAAATTGTTTATATACAAAACTTTTTGAAATATATATAAGAGATTGTTCAAATACAAAACTTAATTAAGGTATTGTTATATAAGAATATTAATAATTTACCAGTTCCCTTCTCATAAATTGAAAAGCTACCTTGTAATATGCAAATTATGAAGTCTAAGATAACAACATTATAGCCTAATAGTAACTTAAATTTAAGTATTTGCATGTTAGTGTTATTTTAGCTCACATTTTAAAAATTACTAAAATATATTAGAATTATAAAATTAGGTGCAATATTAGTCCAATCTATATATTTATTGCACAATTTTTAATAAAATTTTGTGTCATAAGATAGTAAAATTAAATTAAAATTATGAAATTTAATTAAAATACTTTTTATATTTATATATTTCACAATTCTGACTTATTACGCTATTATTAATTTTGATCAATATATGAGTTGAAACAATATTGCACTGAAATTTTTATTTTTAACCTATTTTGATAATTTTTAAACTTGAACTAAAATTGTAATGATATGCACAGATTTGAATTTAAATTATCATTAGGCTTAACATTATCATATAAACAATAAAAATTACAGACAGAATTTTAGAGGATAAATTAAATAATCTCATACCAAGTTCTAATTTTGACCATCTAGAACAACACAATAATTCATCATAATTATCATCATGCTCAATGATGAAGCCAAGATTTTAAGTCACTAAAGTCAAAATATTACATATAAACAACAAAATTTTATGTTATTAAATATAAAAATTATTAATATAATATAACAATATATATATATATATATATAGAAATTATTTTATCATATTTATAAATTTGAAAATTATTGAAATAATTTTTTAAAATTAAAATTTTAAAGAGGTTAGTTTTAATTTTTAATGAAATCAAAACTATAAATTTATTAAAATTTGCAAATGTTGTTATAATTTTAAATAATTCAATGGAGTCAACTCGCACTGAACGCTATATATTTTTATGATTTTAAATAATTTAGTAGAGTCAATTGACCGCATTAAACACACTGAAGCCGCCCCTAATCGTGCTTTTAGAGCTATAAAAGATGCGAGTATATATAACACTAAAATTATATTTTATCATAGGGAATCTTTAAATCTTTCATGTCTAATCTCTAATTTTCACTTTTAATCATTATATATATTTAATTAGTGGCACTTTTAATCACTATATATATTTAATCAGTGGCTAACTCACACGGTGTGTGAATTATCTTATAAATTTTTTTTATAAAATAATTAAGAAAATTGTTATTTTATTTTTATTTTATATATAAAAATATCAAAATAAATAATTTTAAATTAATATTATTTAAATAATTTTATATTTTATTATTTAATTTAGATAAATAAATAATTTTTTATTTTTTAAAATACTTTTCTTTCATTATATATATTTTATTTCTTTTTATATATTTTCTTTAAATTAGTTATTTTATATTTTTTTAATTAATATAATATAATATAAATAATAATAGTATATAATTGTTAGACACATATTTATTAAAATATTAATTTAATAAATCATAAACATTCATCATAAATAATTTTTATGATGAACTTAATAAATAATAAACATTTATCATATCAATTAATGAAAATATTTAGTTCAATTGATACATATTTCTCAATTAATGAAATTTATCTTATTATTTTTAATCAATCCTATTAAAGTCTTTCATATCAATATATATCTTAGATATTTTTTAATTAATTTAAAACATTCACTTTTTATCTCTATTTATATATATATATATATATATATATATATATAATTATTATTATTTTAATTTTAATATATATAAAAACCATCTAACTGAATAACAATATTTGTTAATTGAAGTTATTCTAAACTATAAACAAGTACATGTTTTTACAATGACAAACTTATTACTACGATTTAATTAACGTTTTAAATTGAAAAATATATAATCATTGACATATATAAAACTCTGTGAATTCAATTAGGAAGAACAATACAAAAATCCGACTGAGTTGTCAAGCTTTTTTACGATAATAAAATGCGTTTTTCAAGATAACTAGAGAAATGTTAAAAAAAGGAAAAGTAATTGATGACTATATGCGAAAGTTTATGAATAATTATAAAACTCATAAATGCTAATCCAATTTTTAATAGGTTGTTAAGTTTCTTATCCTTTCTTTTTTTAAAGTTAAACATAAACTTGCAATTTTAACAATAATTTGATACATCAAAATAAACACAACTAAATTTAAGAAACTCTCACTGCATTAACATATTACTTTGGCCCACAGCATTAATATATTGTTTTGGCGTTATATATATATATATATATATATATATATTAGATGATATTCGTACAACATAAACATTCCCAATACATTTATTTCAAAACAAAACTCCCAGTATACATTTTAAATCAATATTAAGCTTTTATTTATGTAGTGAAGATCAAAATACAAGTATAATACAAAACAAATGGAATAGCAAACAATAACAAATATAAACCCAACTTACTCAAATAAAATAACTACTAGCATAATTAAATAGAATTTTTAATTAATTTAATTTCCATAAAAATATATGTTTAGTTTTTCTATTCATAAAATAATGCTATAATTAATTGAGTAAATAATAATTAATCAAATTTACATGACTCGTGTTTGGATCGAATTAACTTAAATTCTCAAAATCAAATTTGAATGCATAGAATTAAGATAGCAGACTAAATATATTAATAATATTTTATCTTCGAAGGAACGTGTGCTTTTGATATATTTTACTCCAAAAATGTGTTTCTCATGCATATGCTTGAGAATAAAGGCTTTTCCATAACATATATTTTCTTACTTTATTATATTGCTGAAAGTAATTAACTTGATAATATAATTATATTATTCATCTTTGTATATAAGATAGTGTCACATGCATTGTGTCTCTCTCTCTCTTTTTATATATATATATTTTTAGAGCATTTTTTTCTTTCTTTATAATTTTTATGGCAAATATATCATTAAAAATAAGATTAGGTATTCATGTTGACTTGAAAATGCATTGATTGTGAGCGTATTTAGTTTAGCAGTAACGATTGGTAATGAGTGATTAATGATAAATTATTATGAGCGATTAATAATTAGTGATTAATGATCAATTATTATGAGCGATTAATAAATATAAAATATTTGATAATTTAATGATTAAAAGTGTGATTAAATTATCAAATAATAAAAAATATTTATTTTATATTTTAATTAATTTTATATAAATACAAATTGATAGAATAATAATTGATAAATATAGGATTAATAATAGTAAAAAAAATTCAAACACTGATTTTTATATCTCAAATATTAGAAAATTGGTGAATTCCACTGTAACGTTGTTTTATAATATCATTAAATAATGTGCTTTAATTTAATGGTGAATAATAATTTCATTTAATTCAGTGGTATCTAATTCTATGTAATCTAATGGTGAGTGATAATTTTTATCTAATCTAATGATGAATTATTAATTACGACAATATAGTATAATAAGGTAGATGACACAGTAATATTTACCTAGAAAATTTATCTTTTAACATTTAGTTATATTTTCTAAATGTTAGACGCTAAGTTTTAAATTGAAATATTAATATTGACACTTACCAAACATTCTTTTTTAAGCAAAATAATATCGCTTTTTCAAAATTACTCCTTGCATTTATTTTTATCTATAATTTAAAGTATTTATATGAGAAATAAGAAAACTGTTAAATACTTTCAATTATAGAATATATAATTAAATTATTTTTTTAATGAAGTTAGTGAGCATTTAATAAAAATAACA
Source organism: Omphalea diandra (assembly GCA_949677035.1). Lineage (NCBI taxonomy): Eukaryota > Viridiplantae > Streptophyta > Magnoliopsida > Malpighiales > Euphorbiaceae > Omphalea > Omphalea diandra. The sequence continues at coordinate 10,663 of CATIWR010002399.1, read as the reverse complement.
AGGTAAATGATAAGATTAAAAAACAAAATGTTTTCTTAATTTTTTAAAGCAACATATAACTTTTTTTTTTTTTGAGAAAAAAAGATGAAATAACATTAAAGAGAAACATAATTACATCGTTGCTTAATTTTTTTAAATAATAGATAAATTAAGACAAAATGCAAATTTTGAAACAATAAATGAAAAGAAATTACTATATCAATTTTAATAATCTTTTACGAATACAACAGAGGGTCTGCTTCTCTTTTTAAATACACAAGAAATAAAATTTAAAAATTTATTTGTCTTTTTATTTATAAAATTATATAAAAAATTGATGAATAATTTTAAAAAAACATATTTTTTGAATCAGAAACTGTTAGCTATCAACTCATGTTTGAACTATAACTAATATACTAATGAAATACATGTTTATATCATTTTGATAAACTAAAAAGTAAAAGACCTCAAAAAGAAAAAAAAAACCTATAAACTAATTTTCTTAAAAAAAAAAAACTAGTTTTAAAAGTTATTTCAAAGTTGGTTTATTTTATCCTATTGCTATTTTAGTTTGAATTTCAATTTCGCATCATGAAGGATTTTTTTCTTTTTTTTTTTTTTTTTTCTAAAAAAGGAGATTATAATGGTCATAGATACGTATGACTGAATCTTATAAAAGATCCCAAGTTGGTAACAAACCGGAATCTCACATGATCCATCCCCAACCATTCACACATGATCCATCCCCAACCATTCACACTTAGCTGCCCTTTCATAAATCATGGAAACCTTTTTCTTTGGATTCTTCAACTACACCCATATCACATAGGCGAAGCCTTTTAGGACTAACTATTCATCTAACGTAATTTGACTCTCCTCCTACTACAGTACCCACCCTCCGGTGTGTGTGTGTCCTTTTTGTCACAACGCGGTCATGGCTGGAGAGATTATTGAGTCTCCGCCCAGGATGGAGATGAAGGAACAGAAAGTGGAGGCTGATGAGGAGGAGGTTTGCCCCATCAAACAGGTGGAGCTAACCGTGCCTAAAACCGACGATCCAACCATGCCTGTTCTGACATTTAGAATGTGGGTTCTGGGTCTGTCTTCATGTGTGATTCTGTCAGCTGTGAACCAGTTCTTCTGGTACCGGTCACAGCCCATGTTCATCACCTCCATCTGTGCACAGATTGCTGTGGTGCCGATCGGCCATTTGATGGCGAGGACATTTTCTCACCGAGTGTATCTACAAGGGACCAACTGGGAGTTCACGTTGAACCCTGGACCCTTTAATATTAAAGAACATGTTCTGATTACCATATTGGCGAATGCAGGATCTGGAACTGTTTATGCCACTCATATTCTGAGTTCGGTTAAGTTGTATTACAAGAGAAATCTCACTTTTCTTCCTGCTTTGCTTGTTATGGTCACCACTCAGGTAGGTTTTTCCTTTTTTCTTTCTTTCTTTCGAAATAATTTATTTTTGAGTTTACCTAAATATAAAAAATGAAAAAAAAAAAAGCTTTAAGCTTTCTCTTTTCTATATTTTACTTTTTCTATTTAATAATACATACAAGCATAAGCTTTTCTGCTATTTCCGTTCTTGATTCCAAAAGTAGTTTAATTGGAATGTAATTCTTCAAAATAGTAAAGTTTCAATTTATGTAAAGATATATTTTTCTATTGAAAAGATATATTATAAAACACAAAAACTTTAATTTAATGTGTCATATTGTCAATTTGATTTTCAATTTAAGTTACGATTGTGTCATTTTGTAAATTTGATTTTCTAATATGAAATCAAATATGTAAATTATATGCTAATTTTTTTAAAAAATTAGTACTCCCTCAATTCTTATATAACTGATGTTATAGGAAATTTTCCTTTTTAGGGAATTTCACTAGAATTAAAAAAAAGTATTAATTATCCTTAAATTTAGGAGAAAATAAGTAATTAAGATTAAATTACCCTTAATTTTGTATGAAATGATTTTGAAATTTTACATATTATTAATAACTTTAGATTAATGAGTGTGAGAGCAAAATTGAGAAAAACTTTTAAATTTTATTGATTGTATATAAGTAAAATTTTAAATTTTCTCTAAATAATTCATTATATAGAAAAGGAGAGAGTATTACTTACATCTTTTTGTGTGTCAATGTCAGTGCACCATTAGTGATATATAATATAACAACTAAGTGCTTGCAACAAAATTTAATAAATATTGTGGAGATGTGTTAAATCTAACAGTTAAATTGGTGGGTTTTGGGTGGAATCATGTGTAGTTGCTGGGTTTTGGCTGGGCGGGAATGTTCCGGAAATATCTTGTTGAGCCTGCTGAAATGTGGTGGCCAAGCAACCTTGTTCAAGTCTCATTGTTCAGGTATCAAGGGGCAGGGTCCCCCAAAAAAAAAATAAGCCCAAAATATTTTTAATATATATTATAATTTCTTTAAATGTTATTTATTTAGTTTAATTTTGAAATTTGAAATTTGAAATTTTTTGCCATCTTGAAATTTTACAAAATTCAATCTATCATACTAATAAATATAATCTATTAATTATTCTTTTCTCATATCTTAAATAATATTATGATTTTTTATTTTTATACTAATAATTATCTTCAATTACTTTTTTTTAGTAAATAGCTATAGTTATATTGCACAATTTTCCTTCCTATATTTCGTATTAATATTAAACAATTATGATCAAAATAAATATATTTATTAATTTTAATGATAAACACTTTCAATATACATTTTTTTTTTAAAAAAATAACAACTTAACATTAAGCGTATATATTTCCTCAAAACAAAAAAATATGAAGCATATATATTTATTAGTTTCAATAATAAACACTTTCAGTATACATTTTTTTAAAAAATAACAAGTTAATATTAAGCATATCATATACTTCTCTCTATTATAAAACCATAGTACTTACTAAACTAAATTTATAATATTTTTAAATGTATAGATAATTTATAGAATAGTGTTAATCCTTTCAATTAGTGTAGCTTGGACAGAAAGAATTTCTTTTAAAATAAAAATTAGAAAAATCTTATTTATATTCAATCATATCATAAAAAAGATTAAATAATTTAACTATATTGAAAATGATTCATTTTGTAAACTGGAGTATAAAAGTTTAATTAGTGTATAAAAGTTTAATTAGTGATTTATATCTTCAAAATAAGTAACTTTTGAATTTTTTTTAAAATATTTTTACTTTATAAAAGCCATCAAAATAACTCTCAATAATATGATGATCTTCAGGGCACTACATGATAAAGCGAAAAGACCGAAAGGCGGCGTGACTCGAACCCAGTTCTTTCTCATAGTCCTAGCATGCAGCTTTGCATACTATATCGTTCCTGGGTATCTCTTCACCATGTTAACATCTTTCTCTTGGGTGTGTTGGTTGGCACCCAAGTCTGTTCTGGTTCAACAACTGGGTTCAGGCCTAAGTGGCCTTGGAATTGGTGCTCTAGGGTTCGACTGGTCTACAGTTTCTGCATATCTTGGGAGTCCACTTGCTAGTCCATGGTTTGCTACGGCTAATATTGCTGTTGGGTTCTTTCTGATTATGTACGTCATGATACCCATCGCTTACTGGTCCAACATCTACAATGCCAAGACTTTCCCAATATATTCTAATGACCTTTTTCAAGGAGATGGCCAATACTACGACATCACGAGCATTGTAGATTCTAAGTTCCATCTTGATAGGAATGTTTATGCTAAAACTGGTCGTGTGCATCTCAGCACTTTTTTTGCTCTCACCTATGGTATTGGATTTGCAACTTTGTCTGCCACAGTAGTGCATATCTTGCTTTTCAATGGGAGGTACGATAATTTCCATGTTCAAGAACTTGAATTTAGCTTTTAAACATGAAATGATCTCATGGGAAATGTATATATATCCAATCATATTCAGTACAGGTCAATTCCTTTTCCCCTCCCTTTTAAATCTCATTTGTGTTGATTTGCACTTCTTGAGTGCAGTGATCTATGGAAGCAAAGCATGAGAGTGCTTGGAGGGACAAGGAAAATTGATATACATACAAAGCTTATGCAGAAATATAAATCTGTCCCCTCATGGTGGTTTTTTCTCGTCCTTATCATCAACATTGCTGCTGTAATCATGACTTGTGAGTATTACAATGCTACACTTCAATTGCGTTGGTGGGGTGTTCTGCTAGCTTGTGCCATTGCTTTTTTCTTCACCCTCCCAATTGGGATTATTGTCGCCACCACAAACCAGGTACAAAGGCCAACACCTCTGGTGCATATCTATGTTTTCAAAGGACCAGCATAAGGAAATTTAATTACTAAATCATCGCTGTTGCTTTTATATACAGGCACCAGGATTGAACATCATCACAGAATATATCATTGGTTATATGTACCCGGAACGCCCTGTGGCTAATATGTGTTTCAAGGTATACGGATATATCAGCATGACTCAAGGTCTGACTTTCGTTCAAGACTTTAAGCTCGGTCACTACATGAAGATTCCACCTAGGTCCATGTTCATTGCACAGGTCAGGCTTTTTTTTTTTTTTTTTTTTTTTCTGTCTTTGTACCTGAACAGATTGAGAGAGAGAGAGAGAGAGTTCAAAACTAAGCAGTATGTGTTCTTGCAGGTTGTAGGAACAATAGTATCAGTTTTGATATACCAACTAGTCGCGTGGAAGATGATGGAGGCAATCCCCAATCTATGTGACAAAGCCAAGTTGCCCAAGGAAAGTCCATGGAAATGCCCAAATGATGCAGTGTTTTTTGATGCCTCGGTTATATGGGGGCTTGTCGGTCCTCGCAGAATCTTCGGAAACCTTGGTGAATATGGAATGGTGAATTGGTTCTTTGCTGGAGGAGCCTTAGCCCCTTTCTTAGTGTGGCTTGCTCATAAGGCTTTTCCAAGCAAGCAATGGATTCGTCTTATCCATATGCCTGTGCTGATAGGTTCCACAGCAATGATGCCCCCAGCTTCTTCTGTGAACTTCACTAGTTGGGTATTCATCGGATTCCTCTCTGGATATGTCTTTTTCCGGTACCGGCCTGAATTATGGAAGCGCTATAATTATGTCCTGTCTGGCGGTCTTGATGCCGGGACAGCTTTTATGACAATTTTGATATTTTTCAGTTTAAGTTACTGGAAAATCAGTCTGAATTGGTGGGGAAGCAGCTCAGACAACCCTGAAGGATGCCCTCTGGCTTCCTGTCCAACAGCCAAAGGTGTTGTTGTGGATGGCTGCCCAGTTTCCTAATCAAACTGAACCCGCAACTTTGCTACCAGCATATTTGGAACACTAGTTTTCCTTGCAAAATGTATATATTTTGGTAGGGACTCTTTTGATATTTGCCGTTTCTTTTAGTTGAAAGATCCTTTGATCTACGTTTTGCTTGAGACTTTTTTACTGTACAATTTGCTAAATGCTCTTTAACATGATCATAAACATCCAAATCCATCTGTAGTTTGAAGCAGACAGAATCCCCAATGTTAGAGGCATTCCATACACCTATTTGATATCTCTGAAAAGGAATACTATAATCTTTTGCATGCTAATCCATGTAATGGATAGAGAATTAGCTTGACTAAACAATTACATTCCTCCGGTATCTTGTTTATTACTATGTGCATTTAACGAAAAGGAATCCATAGATATATATCATTGTTAAGGACATTCAGCTATTTTAAAGAGTCATTGTTAAAAGACATTCAGCTATTTTCAAGGAGAGTCGGATTGGAGAAATAAAACCTTTGAAGTGTTGAACAAAAAAGGTTGTAATACAAATAGAATTTTTATGACAATGAATGGAAATTAACAATTTTTATAGGATAATTGAATCAACTAGATGCAGCCAATGAATAATCAAAATAAAAGGATTGTTCAGTCAGCATTTTCAGCTGCGCAAGTACATTAGCAGCTAGGGATTTCATGCCATTACTTCCTCTTTGTGTTATCTCAACTAAGGGCATCTGGGCAGAAGCTCTATACTCTTGCTTGAATTCAACCAGTCGAAAGATCCTCTCTAAAGACTTCAATGTCTTTTCCTGCATGCTGGCAGAAGGCAAACCCAACAATTTTATAATGGAATTATCGCATTTGCATCATCAAGAACCTTACAACCACTTTGAAGCTTTTCGCCGTCGATCAATGTTAAAAGGGCATCTAAAGAAGCCTCACAGACTCCTGGATCTGTCTCTCCAAGCATTCTTACTAGAGGCTCCAGAGCATTTGCCTCTAAAATGCAGAAGGACGATTTCACTGTACAAATGCCCAAATGTACAGGACGGCATTTTACAGGTGCTGACAAGCAAAACCAGAAAGGCCATCTTCGGTTGCTTAAGGCACTGGAACTTTCAGAAAACTGTTTGAGCGAAATGACAGCATTTTTTCTAGTCAATGCAGTTCCAGAATCAAGCAACTGTACCAGAACTGGAATAAGACCAGTTTCAGCCAGACTCTTCTGCCATTCCTGACTTGATGGAACAGTGAAACGGCGAAGAGATGCAACAGCATTCTCTGTTATCTGCATTCGGTATGAGGCATTTCTGCATTCATAAGTGAGGGAAGTAGAAATGAGCTGGAGTGCTCCAGCATCTTGAAGCCACAGAGTTATCTGTGGGTCCTTAGGAAGATTAGAGATCATACCCATGGCACCTGCAATCTCTTCCACATTGCTGGAAGTCTTAATGATGTTCAGCAAACTCCAAACACATGCTCCAATAAGGTGCTTTCATCGCCATCTTGTGTCAAGCAACAAAACAACTTCACAGCATTTCCCCGTACTATTAGGTTATCTAGCTCACATAATTGAACCAGTGCTGGGATGGCAGAGAGCTGAAATTACATACACCAGATCATTTGGTTATCTAGCCTGTCTGATTGAACTGGCACTTAGATGACACAGAGCGGAAAATCAAACATCTATAAAACAAGATTTTTTTTCTTAAAAAAAAAAAAAAAGGAAAAGAGAGTAAACACAACATATTAGCTAACACAAATATCTAATGAATCAAGCAAATTATGATTTATTAGAGGCATATTTTGGCAAATACAAAAGCAAGAAACATGAATTAAGTTGAATTATTCCTGGTTCTGAAATGAATATCCAACAGAAATTTACAAAGCCTAACACATACATAACTGACCAGAAGCAATTTTTTTTTCTGATGATTTGGATGTAAATGAGACAATTTAACCATAAATGAACAAAATCACAGAATAATAATCATTTGTGCAAAATAAAGGATCATGTACATAAAACTTGTAAGATGAAGTGCCAAAGGCAGACTGCAGCTAAACTTAGAAGTACCTTAAAAATGGATGCCTGTCTCAGTTTTGCCCTTATTTCTCCACCCGAAGGAGATTGGCACACTGCAAGAAAAATTTGGAGAATGCATTTTTGAATGTTAGCACCCGCCAAGGAAATAAGAAAGAAGAGGTTAAAAATATCTTCTTCAGATTCCAGCAATGAGATCTGCTTGGTATCAGCAACTTGAGCTGTAGTTGCTTCTACAAGGTGCATAATTATGGCAGCAACTTGTTCCCGCAAACTTGTAGACAACAAGCTGTGACAATAAAGAAGTTCTAACAGTGGTCCAAGTGCGCCTTCTTCAATCATCTGGAGGCCATTTTGCGGTACATTTGAAAGGTTGTAAAAAGCTTTAATTGCCACTTTTTTAATGTCCAGATGATCATGTGCAAGCAGTTGAAGAAGTGGCCCCAATGCACCATCTTCAAATAAAGACACTTTATTGTGGTGGGTTAACTCAATCTCCGACAATGTGTCAGCCATGGTTATTCTAACATCTTCCTCCCCTGTGTTGAAAATAATTGTTAGAATAGCAAATCATTACCGCAGAATCCACACAATATGGACATCCAAAATGCACATATGCACAGGCAAATTCACATTTCAATGAAACTTTGAGTATAATTACCAAAAATATGACAATACAAACTTAGTTTTTTAATATAAAAATTCATTTTCATGTATTGCTGTTTTTTTAAGTTAAAACTTTCAATGATAGACCTGCATTTTGCCAAAGTCATCATGCAAAAAACTACTTTGTGGTCAGGAACTAATATTGCAAGGAAGTCAGACCTGAGAAAGATTTTTCCAAATTAATCAGATTTGCACTAATTCCGTCGAGCAGATTTCATAGCTTTAACATGCACTCTCAAAACTCAAAAGAATACGTTTTATTACATTTATAAGTGAAGAAGGAGAGTAACATAACAAAAATATACCTGAAGAAAGAATTTGTTGTAATGGTTTAAAATAATTTGCCTTTGCCATCTGTATGACATTGTGATTGAGAAAAGACAGATTCTCTAAAAGGTCTTCTGCATTTTTGGCAGCTTGGCTGTCATCACTATTTGAGATAGTTACTAAAAGAAATATGCAGCCCTGGATATTTCCAATGAAATCTCGCACCAGATGGTTCCTTGATAGTTCTAGCAACAATAGCAAGGCTAACGTACTTTCCCCAATATGGCGTGTCACTTTTGCTGAATGTCCCTCAAGGTAAAAGTTCTTTCATTTAAATAAAGAAAACCTTTGATTTACATCCCTAAAAATCTGCAATATATCCCTAAAGATCTGCTAAGAATCTGCTATAATATCCCTAAAAATCTGCTATATATCCCTAAAAATCTGCTACAAAAATCTATACACCATAATTACAAAGATATATACAGTTATGGAAATAAATAAATAATATGTCAACTATGCTAATAACTGCCTTAATCAAAACGTCCCCACCCCCCATTGACAGTGACCACCCTTTCCAATTTGTAAGCTTCTTACGAAATTTATCTCTCAAATACCCAAACGTAGCCCTTTTGGATCTGCCAATAACTGAAGGTAAACCCAGATAGGAACCTGTGAAACTCCCGGTGCCAATTCCCAAAGCAGCACAGAAACTTCCTAAATTATACATATGATACGCTCTTCTTCTATTGTTGTATTATGGGAAACTTAAATCACTTTGGGATGAACTCATGGATCTACGCAGTTAAATTCTCATCATGGAGCCATTACCATATCTGTTATCAAAGCTTATAGGATTCTTCTTCAAGAAGAACGTTAGTGCTCCTTGCTCTGAACATGCAAGCCTCTTTGTCGAAACCACAACGTTGGCTGTTTCTAAAAATTTCCCAGGTTACTCTTCCAAACTTCTGTTTTGTCATTATTGCAAGAAAGATACCATACAATTGAAAGTTGCTTCAAACTATAAAAAATAAACAAAACCAAATAAAATAGCAATGCTAATCCTTATCCCAAAGCCAATCTCAAATTTCACCCTATGCAGCAAATGCTACTGGATCTTCCATACGTAGCCAAGATAATGCTAGTAGCTCTAATCGTTCTACACGTCATACTTACTCCTTTACCCCAGAGCAACATGCCAAACTCATTGCTATAATTTCTCCAGGTATCTCTCCCACGTCGGCTAATCTTGCAGGTATGTGTTTTTACTTTTCTGTCCATGTTCTCAAAATTGTGAATTATTGATAGTGAAGCCACTGATCATGCTACTAAGCTCTTTCAATATCTTTTCAAGCCTTAAGAGTCTCCAAAAATGATCTCTTCATTTGATGGCACTCATGCTTCTATTACCCAGGGACAACCACTTTTCTATCTTCTTATCGTCGACTCATGATATTGTTCACTCTGTACATGTGCTTAGTCGATTTATGCACCAGCCGCGTAAATCACACCTAGATGCTAAACTATGCATGCTTCGATATCTTAATGGTACACTTGGTCAAAGTATCATGCTCTCCATAACAAGTTCCCTTCATCTTACAGATTATTGTGATTTCGATTGGGTTAGCTATCCAATGTCTAAGTGTTCGACTCCTACGTTTCGTATCTTCCTTGGCACTTGCTCTCATGGAAAACTAAGAAGCAAGTTACAGTCTTTGGACCTTCCGTCGAATCAGAATATCGTGCCATATTAATACAACTTGTAAGCTACAATGGTTTAAATATTTGTTGCATGACTTGAGCGTTTCTCATTCTCAACCAATTACCTTGCTAAGTTACAATGAGGCTACAATTCACATTGTAGTAAACCCTTTCTTCCATGAATGCATAAAGTATATTGAATTAGATCGCAATCTCATAAAGTATATACATACAATCAGCAAGTAATAGAATTGAGCCTTTTAGCCATATTATCTTTGTTTTATCATTAGTCCTTCTACAGTTATTTCCCTCTGCTAATGTTTTTCCTCCTCCTAAAATTTGTTTAATTATACTTTCAATTCAATCCATTGCATCATATGAGTTGCTCCATTTTTTGTATTAAATAAAAAAAAAAAAGAGAAAGAACTGTGCCTGTTTTGCAATGATTACTATATCAATTTTATACTTCCCATAACCGCAAATCTTTGAATGAATGTTTGTACTACTATTAATGGACGAACTTTAAAAAAAATAATAAGAATACTTGCAACTATTATCATATTCTGGCGATCATATTATCCGAGTTTTCTCCAGAAATGAAAACAATATTAGATTCCATGCTACTTTCATATATATATATATATATATATATATATATATATATATATATATATATATATATATATTTATATAGTGTGTTATATGCTATATTTGTTATAATATTATAATGGAAGGTGTATGAAGCTGTAATTTGTATACGGT
>CATIWR010002384.1:0-11939 GCA_949677035.1 Omphalea diandra | reverse complement strand
GTAAGTTTAATTAGGATTCTTTTTGTTAGTTCTTATATTTGGTTTTTTTGCTTTCTTATAGGTCTAGATTCGAGGACGAATCCTCTTGAGGAAGGAGGAAATGATGCAAACAGCCAAGGCTAAAGCAAAGGATCAACTTCAACTTCAAGGCCCAATCATAAAGGAAAGGCTAAAAAAGTTTAAGGATGTAATTGGAGCATTCATGTAATAAGGAATTACACTTTGATTAGCCTAAGAAAAGCAAAGGATGTGTGAAGCCAATTAAAAGCTAATGGGAGCTTAAACTCTTCAAATTGAGCATTTAACATAATACAATGGAGCCCAACTTGTGGAGAGCATCCAAGCATGACCCAATTCATCCAAAGCATGTAAAAAGAAGCCCAAGTCATGTAAGCAAGGAAATAAGGCCCAAAGTCAAAGATTCTTACCAGAATTCCTTAGTTGGCAATATTTCCTAATGCCATTAGGATTTCCTCATTAGGTTGAATCCTTTTTCTTTTCTATTTAGGAAGATTTGTTCTTTAGTTAGGAAAGTATCTTGGTCTAATCTTGTTGACCAATCATAATGTTTCCTTAGTTTTCCTATTTAGTTTAGGATTGCCTTTTTCTTATCACATTAGGAAATATTGAATTTTGTTAGGAAATGTAAACCAAATCCTAATTGGTTTTGGATTAAACATTGAAAGGCTATAAATAGCCCTCATATTTTTCCAAAAGGAATGAATTCATTCAATGTTATTATTGTTAGCAATTTTGCTTGTGAGATTAAATTCTCTTCTTGAGTTCTTGAGTGGACTTGGTGAGATTATTGAGTGAAAGCTTAATAACTTCACAAACTTGTTAATTCTGATCTTAAATTGGCTTTGTTAATTTAAGGTTTGAGTTAACACAACTTTGAATCTTTATAACTTAGGTTGCTAGAAACAAATTTTCTAAAAGTCTAGTTGGGAGCTGAAGATGAAAACTCTAATACTTGGTTTGATAGATTTTGGGCAACTATTCTTTAACATACGGGTAAGGATCAATCCAACCTTGTTCATATCAATTAGGTTCTTAGTTGTGAGAGACTCTATAACCTTAGTTAGAGTTTCTTTACTTTTAGCACTTCGTTTCAAGGATTTATTCTCTTATTGAAGAGAAGAGGCATTGAATTTGAAAGTCTCAATGCTCATAGTGAGTTTTGTAGTTATAGAGTACGACTTATCTCTAGAGTATGAGTCAAATGAATTTACCTCTTTGTCACCATCACTATCACTATTGGATGTGTATTCATTTGAAGATTCATTTGACTGCTCCTTGATTGCCATGAGACAAAGGTTGGCAAATTTCTTTCATATTTCATCTTCATCAAGTTTGGAATCACTAGCATCATCCAAAGTGGCTTGGTACACATTCCTTCATTTCTTTAAGGTGTATTTTTTGAAACGGGACTTAATTTTCTTGATCTTAGGACAATTTGATTTTATATGCCCTTTATCAATGCATCCATGGTAGGTGAGTTGACTCTAGGTATCTCTCTTCTTGTAGTTCCTTACCTTTCTACCTTTTTTGTTTGAAATTAATTTTTTTCCTTGGTTAGTGATGAAGGCAAGATGCTGATGTTCAGTACTATCTTCATTATCTCTAGAAAAGGAAGAAGTTAGTAAATAATAAGTTGAAGGAGTTTCAAAATGTCCTCTTTGGCTTTCAATGCTAAGTCTTTCTTTTTCATCCCTAAGTTTTCAGTAGGCTTTTCAAGATTTATATATTAGCTAATAACTTTCCCATAAGCTCATCAAGTGACGAGACATCCAACATGTTGGCTTCCTCTATAACTATCTTCTTAGCTTTTCACTTATCTTTAGGAAGTGTTCTCATAATTTTTGCTACCATGTCCTCATTTGTATATGACTTTCCCAAAGTCTTGAGAGTGCCCACAATGTTTATGAATTTATTGTACATCTCAGTAATAGTTTCATTAGATTGGTATACAAATGTTTCATATAGGTATGTGTGCATTTGCATCTTATTCTTTTTTACTTAACTAGTTCCTTCATGTTGAGTATGCTATGTGTCCTATATTTCTTTGGTTGATATACATATATGTATCTTAGCATATTGAGACTTATGGATTGCACATAAAAGAACATGTATTGCTCTTCAATTCTTTAGGTTTGCCTTCTTTTCTTAAATAGTCCACTTATTCTTTGGTATTGGTACATTATCATCTCCAACTAGCTTTGTTGGAACTTCTCTTCCTTCTTCAACAATGTCCCATATGTTATTCCTTGGTGACCTAGAAGGGGGTTGAATAAGGCAATGGCAAGTAAGACTCAATGGCTGATACATGCGAAAATTAAGAGAGATAGACAATCAATTTATAGAGGTCTAACACAATGTTGCCTACAACCTCTCCTCTAGTCTTCCATTAAAGACTTTCACTACCAAGATAGACTTCAGGTGTTATCAATCATCTTTACACAAGTAGTTTCTAGGCATTACTAAGCTAGTACAAGTAGAATTTTGGGTGCTATTAAAATTGTTTCCCAAAGTAGTTTATAGGTACTACCTTAAACCTTTCATAAAAAAAATGCTTTAGATATTTAGAGATCTTAAACCAGAAACCTTTCTCTAAAGAATTTACAAATTCAATATGAGAATGAATACTCCCACTCAAGCAATAAACAATAATTATTATGCTCATAAATTATGCTTGGCTTGGTGGCAAGCTTTGAGAGAAGTCTTAAGCTTGATCTTTAACTTTATTTTTGAAGATGTCCTAGGCAAGCTTTGACAATTGATCTTGCCTTTAAGCTATATCACACTTATTTCACCTCTTTTTTCAAAGATTGTTGCCATATCATAACAAATTTGCTTTTGATCGTTTCTCTCTTTTTTTTATTTAATTTGGTTATGGGATAGTGTTTTTATAGGTAGAGACACGAAACTAGCCGTGAGAATGAAAGTTGTCACTCCATGCTGAAGAGTAGCCATTCAATTCCTATTGGACTGTCTCCATACTCATTGTTAGGTGAAAATATAACTTTAACAATAGTTGATTTTATTGAAATACCTATTGGAACTAGTTGTTAAAGAGAGATCTACCTAGACACTCCTCTTCTAACTTTCTTAATTTTTTAGTCACCAACTCCTTTAATGACTATTAGAGCTACTCAGCGTCTATTGGAATTAAACTTTAACTCTTGTTGGGGTATGTACAATGCGTATTGAAAAATCCCAAAAAGGATGTAAGTTTAATTCTATGATTTTCAATATTTTGTACAGTGCTTCAATGCCTATTGGCCTTGGTTCAATGCCCATGAAAAAGTGAACCAATGCATGTGGAACATTTGATCATCTCCTGTTGGAGAATCCAGAAATTCTAGCCCTGCTTGGGTGCTTGTCAAATGCCCGTTGATATAAGTCCAATGGCCGTGTTGAGACTTCGAGGCTTTTATTCAAATTGAGTCATTTGGTCTAATGCCTGTTGCAAAATGCAACACCTATTAAGGTATCGATGAGCAATGCCCGTTGAAAAGGTTTGTTTATGAAGCTCAAGAGTTATCGGCATCCAACGTTTATTATGTACTGAAAAAGTTTATGGTTGAGGGGTATAGAATCCTTAACTTATATTTGGGTATCACTTCAATATCTGTTATGTATCTTCAATGCTCATTGTTGAAGTCACAATACCTGTTGAACTCCACAACACCCGTTGGCTTTGAATACTTATAATTTTTCTAAAAACACTTCATTTCAAGGACTTTGATCAATGAATTGATGTACCCGTAAGATCTTTGACACAAACTCAACCAGAAGTGAATTTTTAGATATGTTTGTAATCATCAAAATAAGTTTGGTTTACAAAAACTCATAAGCTATATCTAATAATCTCCTCTTTTTTTTTATGGTGAAAACAATCTATAAAGGGTTAAATAATCCTTGAAAGAAATGTATATAATTAATCATAAGCTCCCCTTTAGCTTCATTAATTATGAAGTATTCAAACAAGATTAAAGATGCCAAGTTTTTGTAAAACAAAATTATACAAACTAAGTTATAACATCCATTTAACTTGGCATTAGTTAATGCTAGGTTCTTGCATTTGGTTTTCACTCCCCCTTACACTCATAATCACTTTATATCTTATACTTACTTATTTATCCCCCTTTTGTCATTATAAAAAAAATGAATAATAAAGATAACTCAAGTAAGAACAAATAATTGTTGAGAAAATACTTATGTTGATTAAAGAGATGTTATCTTGTACATCAAAAATTTTAAAAAGCAAAAATGAAATAAATGAAATAATGAGAAAATATGAACATGAAGATGAATGATGGTGAAGGCCATAGAGATTTGTTCTAAGGGTTATCCTTAGGCTCAGTGTTGTCTCAGACTTTACTAAGGTAGTTCATGTTCTAGGTTGTAAGTTTAATTCTTCAACTATCCAGTCAAGGGTTTAGTTGACATCTTTCATATCCCTTTGAAGTATTTGAACCTTTTGATGAAGGGAGATGGTTAAGAATTCAACCTTTTGAATAGAATTCACAATTATGATAAGTTGGTGAAGGACCTTATTCTCAAATTATGTGAGAGCAATAGTGGATGCAGTAGCAAGAGTAGTAGTAGGAGTATTAGTACCTGTCTCTTTCATAACAATGATGCCTACTTTGATGGCTTCCTCAACTTCATCATCATTTAGGTATAGTCTAAGGGCTTCTACTTCCTTTGGAATTCTCTTTATCATACCTAAGTTAAGCCTTTGAAGAATCCCCATACTTAGCAACATCTTTTCACAATGGACTCATTATGTGGCAGTTTCTCCCACATAATGTTCCTTGCTTCAAGTTCCTCTTCAGTTAAGGATATGGCCTTTACAATCTTGGTAATTCAAGTGATGTAATGCCCTATGACAAACTCATTTGCCTTGTCCACTTAACTGTCAATCCTTTGCACTATGAACAGTAGAGTGTTTATCCTTTTATTCTTCATGCACCAAAGATAAAAGAGATTAGTGATGGTGCAATTACCATTTGATTGGGCTCTACCATTGATGTTCCATGTTATAAATAGATGTGTGATCCTCAAGGCTTGGCTTTTAATCTTCAATGCCATGCCATTGTTACTATTGTAGTTGCTTTTCTCATATATGATGGATTTCCAGAATTGGTTCACATCCATTTTGAAAGTTAAGGGATGCTCTATTATTGTTGTAGTAAAAGCATCAAAGGATTTAGCTAACTCATTTAGCCTTAGAACGTACTTCTTCATAAAGAATATGAAGTTAATGGTCCCCTCTCGTGCATATGCATAATGATCTCCTCATAGAACCTCTTGAGTAGTCAGGAACTCAATTGTCAACTCCATATAGGTGGGCTCCTTAATGTGATAGAAGAGTTCCCACCCTATCCTTGTCATTAGATCATCTACTTACTTTACCAATCCATACCTTTGAATGTCTGACCATTCAAAGAACATGCGCCCTAGGTGTCTCTTGAGAAGCTTTAGAGCTAATTTTTTTTTCCTTGTTTGTCTTGAGATGGAATTTCTGGACATGAGTGGATATTGCTTTGTTTTTGTTTCTTTTCTCTTCACTTTTGATTCTGGAACTACCTTGGCATTCTTTGAGGATTGAGGAGTAGATAAAGGTTCACTAAACCTTTTTGTCTATTGTACAATCATTGAGGTGAGGTTTTCTTTGGTTTTTAAACTTGAGTATGAGGGTTGAGGGCTTTTCCTATAAGGTTATTTATACCTTTTAGTCATTTTACCCTTGGGTACCATTGGGTTAGGTGTTTGATAAATGATGTAAATGACAAACACATAAAATAGTAATAGCAAAGAGAAATAGAGAAAGAGAGAAAGTGCAAAAGCACAAAGAAAGCTAAAGGAAAATAACCTAGGGTTTTTATGGTATATATAGGAATTTGGGAAGGTTATTGTTTCTTTAAAAGAAAAATAACTATTAGGAGTGTTTAACAACTATTGTAAATGAAACAACAACAATTAGACATGAAGGTTAGCTAAAACAAGCATATTTTCTTCATTCAATAATGGTTATTGCTTGTAATGCTCATTGGGTGAAGAACAACGATCGTTGGAAAATTCGTAACGACCATTGGTCAATTTTCCAAGGCAAAAACAAATTTAAAAAGATTTTTCAAAAAAGCAAACATTTTTAAAACTAAGTTGATGTAGATTATCAGTCAAACTCAATGATGTGGCCATTAATTTGATTAATAAATGGACATTTGATTAAGAGAAGACATAATCAAAATCTTTAGCTAATAAAATCTAAAGATTTTAATTGACATCAATTCTCATCACACTTCATCAATCAATTAATAAATATTATACATGAAATAACGAGGGTGAAAGAGAATAACTTGTTGATATTAACTCAATATACCTCCATCAATCATTCCAAGTTATCCTTTAATGAATTGAATCCTTTCATCATAATGAGGTTTAATAAAAACATCTGCCAATTGATGGTTATTGTTAACAAATTCTAAAACAATATCACCATTATTAACATGATCACTTAGAAAGTGATGCCTTATATCTATATTCTTACTCCTAAAATGTTGGATGGAATTTTTAGAAAAGTTGATGGCACTAGTATTATCACATTTGATGGCCACTTGCTTTACAATTATCATATAGTCAAGAAGTTGTTTCTTCATCTATAGGATATTAGCATAACAAAGACCTGCTGCCACATACTCAACTTCAACTGCAGACAAAGCAACTGAATTTTGTTTTTTACTACTCCAAGAAACTAAACATTCACCTAGTAATTGACATGTGCCAAAAGTTATTTTTCTATCTAAGGTACACCTAGCAAAATCAACATCTGAAAATGCATTTGATTCAAATAAGGAACTTTTAGGATACCAAAGTCCTAAGTGGAGAGTACCATTAAGATATTCGAGTATGTGTTTTTACTGCATGCAAGTGAGACTCTTTAGGATTAGACTGATATCTTGTACATAAACAAACACTAAACATTATATCAAGCCTATATGCGGTAAGACAGAGAAGACTACCAATCATACCTCTATACAACTTTTGATCCACAACTTTACTATGTTCATCTGTGCTTAGTTTGATGTTGGTGCTCATTAGAGTTTTACAAGGTTTGTTGTTCTTCATGCTAAATCTTTTGATTAGTTTTTTGGTGTATTCAGCTTGGTTGATGAAGGTTCTCTCCTTTTCTTGTTTAATTGCAATCTAAGAAAGAACTTGAGTTCTCCTATCATATTGCAATCTAAGAAAGAACTTGAGTTCTCTCATCATACTCATCTCAAATTAATTTTTCATTACTATAGAGAAATCTTTACACAAGCAAACATTAGTGGCATAAAAAATAATATCATCTACATATATTTGCATAAGCAATAAGTCTTTATTCCTCTCTTTAAGAGTGTTGTGTCTACCAATCCTTTGGAAAACCCTTTCTTTACAAGAAAAGTGTTCAACCTTTCATACTAAACTCTTGGAACTTGTTTCAAGCCATATAAGGCCTTGGTGAGTTTGAACACATGGTTAGGAAAGCAATGACTTTCAAAACTAAGGGGTTGTTCAACATGCACTTCTTCATCAATGTAGCCATTTAGGAAAACAATATTAACATCCATTGGATATAATTTAAAATTCATATGAAAAACAAAAGCAAGTAACTTCCTAATAGCCTTCAACCTTGCAATAGGGGCAAAGGTTTCATCAAAGTCTATTCCCTCTACTTGGTTATAGCCTGGGGCTACTAATTGAGCTTTGTTTCTAACTATGGTTCCATGCTCATCAAGTTTAATCCTAAAGACCCATTTGGTTCTAATAATGGAATGTCTTTGAGGTATAGGAATTAAGGTCCATGCTTTGTTTATTTCAAGCTGATTGAATTTATCTTGCACAGCAAGAACCTAATGCTCATCTTTTATGGCCTCATCCATGGTGTTAGGCTTAATAAAGGAAACAAAAGAAATATTGTTACATGTATTTCTAAATGATGATCTAGTTGTTACCCAATTTGAAAGATCACCTATGATGAGCTCTCTTAGATGGTCCTTTTTTAATAGCCAATCCTTTTCTAGCTAAGGTTGCCCTTCATTTGGAGTAGGAAGAGATTGATTTGAATTTTTTTCACTCCTTACTTTTTATGGCTTGTCCATATTTTTCCATTCTTTTTTAATCTTCAACTCACTCATGGGACCATAAGATCATCAAAATCTTATTTTTTTTCTAAAATAAGTGGGATCATATTCATCAAAAACAACATGCGTAGACTTCTCAACAATTAGAGTTCTCTTATTGAAGACTCAGTACTTATTGTTAGTTATAGAGTATCCAAAGAAAATGCCTTTACCATATTTAAAGTCAAATTTGCTAATGTTGTCTTTAGTGTTTATAATAAAACACTTGCAACCAAAGACTCTTAAATAAGTAATCTTGGGTTTCCTATTATTCCATAACTCATTTGGTGTTTTCTACAACAAAGGCCTGACCAATACCGTATTTAACACATAACAAGAAGTATTTATAGCTTCAGCCTAGAAGTATTTATGAAGATTTTATTCATTCAATATAGTCCTAGCTATTTCTTGAAGAGTTTATATTCTTCTTTTCTGTTACACCATTCTGTTGTGGTGTCCTAGTAATGGAGAAGTTGTGTGAGATATTATACTCAACATAAAAGCTATGGAATTTTTCACTTTCAAACTCTCCTCCATGGTCACTTCTAATAGAAAAGATTTTCAAATACTCTTAATTGTGAAGTCTCTTAGCAAAGATCTTAAAGGCATCAAAGTAGAAATCCTTATGAGGAAAGAACAACACCTAAGTATACTTAGAGTAATCATTTACAATGACAAATACATAATGCATGCCTCCCATGCTAGATACTTTAGTGGGTCCAAACAAGTCATATTAAGTAATTGCAAGGGTTTAGATGAACTTACTATGTTCTTATCTTTGAATGAAGATTTTACCTGTTTTACTTTTTGACATACTTCACAAACTCCTTCCTTTGCAAATTGGATTTTAGGCAGTCCATCAACCAAGTTTTTCTTTTTTATCTTATTGAGGAGTTCCATGTTTGTACATTCTAACCTTCTATGCCAAGTTTTGTCTTCATCCATTATAAATACTCGACACTTAGTACCATTGTTAATAAGAGAATTTAAATCAATCATACAAATGTTATGAATTCTCCTATCGATGAATAAGATTTTATTGCCACTCATTATTGACATGTAACAAGCTTATGGTTCAAACATAACTCTAAGGCCATTGTCACAAAGGTGACTTACACTCAACATATTATATTTTAGTCCATCAATAAATAAAACTTTATCAAGAATGGGTGACTTAACATCCTTGCCAATTTTACCTATACCAAATGATTTTGGCTTTTCCATTGTCTCCGAATGATACATTTCCAAGTCCTATATATTTCTCTAGTTGTGTGAATAACTCTTTTTCTGTTGTCTTGTACTTTGAACATCCACTGTCAAGATACTTCTCTTGCTTTCCAACTTAGGATTTTAAACACATCTACCAAACAAAGAGGATCAAGTCTTAGGTACCAAATTTTCTTGGGTCCTAGAGGGTTAGTTTTAGCCATCTGCTCATCATAGCAACGCAATGATAAGTAATGTAGTCATAAACACCATAATAGAAGCATTTACCATTAAAATGCACTAGTGTTCTTTTTCTAGGTAAAGCATACATATGGTATTTATGAGGTTTGTAATTCCTCTAAGGTAATTTTCTGGGAGTGTTTCTCATATGAGGTGTTTTCATGTGAGGTGTAAACCTATATACATGAGTATGCCAATTTTTATGCCTTAGGAGACTTTATCTCTTAGGCTTGAAAGAGTAATACATGTAGGCATAGTTGGCTCTAAAAATAGCATGTCTCAATTATGTGTGAGTGAACTGAGACTTAGCCTTCATGCCATTGGTCTTGGCATTTCCCTTTATGGAAACTTTGGGCATTCTTACAGGTTTAGGCATGCTATCTTCCTTAGCCTTGATAAAGATTATCTTAGAAGTAGGAGTAGTAGAGCTAGAAGCATTATATTCTAATCCATGTTTTATTGATGTGCTCCTTTGAATTTTCAGGATGAAGTCTAGCTTTTCCTTCGCTTTGGTAATTTAACTGAGATTATCCCTAAGCTCAAAGTGCTCAGCAACTAGACATTTAACCTCCTTAGCCAAGGTCTCTTAACTCTTAGCATTATCCAAATGACTTGACTCTTTTTTTCAAACAAACTAGACATATAATGAGACAACATATTCAAATTTCAGGCTAATATCAGATACACATAAAATGTTGTGAATTTTTAAGTTTTGCCCTGTTGCAATGTCATCTCAGTCTGAGTAAGTCTTACATTCTTGGGCATATCTCAAATTGTACTAGTCCAATTGCAATAATATTCTACCATCAATTACAAAACATATAAATAAACATTTTCATGTTTTACTTATTATCTAGTTCAACCTATAAGGTCACCAAAATAAAGGACCAATCTAGGGACAAGTAGGTTCATAACATGTTGACAACCAGTCATGATAAAGGGACAATATCTCAGCAACCATGCTGGATTTAACAATAATATTTCACAGGTATGTAGATCATACATAAATATACAACTTTAAAGTTTGGACCATCATCAAATTCTGAGTCTATGGTCATCAAATTCTTGGAAAACCGAATTAAAAGAAAGGTGGTGTGTCATCCGGGTACAGAGTTAGTCCCAATTAATGAGCCATATCTCTTTCCACATAGCAAATTAATCAAAACTACTTAACATGTATTTAGAAGGAATATAACCCTACAAGTTTTATGTTTTACACTCTGTCAAAATATAAAGTCATCAGAATATAACACAACAGAAGACTGAGATCATCTCAGTTCGTTTTTGAACAAGTCCTAATGAAGGAGCCATATCTCTTCACACATAGAGAATCAAGTAAAATCTTTTCATATACATTTATTTGAGACATAATGCTACAACATTCATGTTTTTCACTTTCCCTAATTCCTCTTCTAGGATTATGAAATTATGGGTGAAAAATTTTGCTCCAATAGCAAAATCAATAGAATCAGCTATTGTTCTCTTGGATTACAACTTCCATCCAAGAGCTCTACCTCAATTACTCCATAATTCTCACTAACCATGCATGATTAACATGTCATGAGAGGTTAATTTCAATTGAGAAGAAGATAAATTACTTACATATTGTCCCAGAATTGGAAAACCTTAGGCAGCCCACACTTCTTCCTCTCATTCTCCTTCTTCTTCTTCCTTTCTTACTTTCTTCTTCCTTAGCTCTCTATCTCTTTCATCTGGTGTATTTCAACCTTGTCTCCTCTTTGACCAGCCCATAATGGCAGATAATTATAATTTGTATTCTTACCCTAATAGAACAAAATATTGGTGGCTTGTTCCTATTGGTTGAAAGTTAAACAATTTTGCTTTTAGTCCATTTTCTTCATTCCTTCATCACCTTCATCCATTCTCTAATTTCTAGATGCTCTTTATACTTTTAGATGAGCTCTCAAACACCATTATTTATGATACTATAATAAGCACACAACATGAAACAATTTGTCATATAACTATGCAAACACTACATATATGTTCAAGCATCCCAAATGCAACGGTGTAATTGTCATTGTCGTTTTTTTACAATTCACATGTCTAAATGATTATTTATTCTATGCATATGTTCATGTGAGATTTCATATCATTTGATATAGTGCATATGCTCATATGTGATTTCATGTCATTTGTGCGATGAATGTATTCATGTGGTAATGCTAATGAATAGGGATTTCTCGATTTCGTAATTGTTTTCTCTTATAACCGATGATTTCCACTAGTTCTTCAATGTAAATTACATCATTTGTAATTGTTATCGTTGGGTCCCTAAGTATATGTGTAGGATCAGAC
>CATIWR010002381.1:0-31303 GCA_949677035.1 Omphalea diandra | reverse complement strand
TTTGAGTTTCCACCATCTTTTTCCATTTAAGCAAAACTCCTAACATTTCATCCTTTGTCTTCATTGTGTATACCCTTACTCTCCGAGAAAAATCATCAATAAAGGTCACATAATAGTGTTTCCCTTCCAAAGAACTAGTTTTGGAGGGACCCCAAATGTCAGAGTGAACATAATCCAAGATACCTTCAGTATTATGGATTGTTGTCCTAAATTTGGCCCTTGTCTACTTCCCTTTCATGCAATGCTCACAAAAGTCCAATTTGCAAGTTTGCACTCCTTCCAATAATCCTTGCTTAGCAAGCAAATTCAATGATTTTTCTCCAGCATGCCCCAATTGCATATGTCATAGCTTGGTTGCTTTTGACTCTCGATCATCTATAAAAGTTATTGTTGTTATTGTTGTCCTTCTAACTGTACTACCCAAATAGTGGTACAGATTATTGTTCCTTTGAATTCCCTTCAATATCACATGTGTACCAGAGATAATCTTCATCACTCCATTTTTCACTTTCACCTCCAATCCTTTTGAGTCTAGGATCCCAACAGAGATGAGATTTTTACTCGATTCTAGCACATAATGAACATCTATTAAGGTGATGATTGATTCATTCGTATTTCTCAAGCGAATCAAACCAATCTCATATGTTGTCAAAGGGATGTTATCTATTGTGTAGACAACTTCACCATTTTTAAGTTCTTTAAAATCAAAGAACCATTCCTTGTTGGGACACATATGATAGCTATATGCAGAATCTAGTAGCCATACATTATAAGAGCCATTTGATGATGTAGCAAGTGAGTAATCTAACACTGCTTCATCAATTTCAGCAACACTTGATTCTGCTATAGCTTTTCCTTTATCGGGTTTGCCCTTATTTCTCAGTTTTGGACAATCCTTCTTTCAGTGCCCCTTTTCTAGACAAAACGCACACTCATCTTTGCTTAACTTGGGCCTTGACTTAGATCTCCCTTTTTTTTTCATACTTTGATTATGAGAACGACCTCTGATTACCAAAGCTTCTGCATCTTCGCTGGAACTGACCTTCTTGTCCTTCTTCTTTAGTTCATAACTGTATAAGGAAGCACATACTTCTTTAAGAGATATAACAACCTTTCCGTGAAGCAGAGTAATTTTAAGAAACTCGAACTCCTCGAAAAGTGATCCCAACAACATCAGAGCTAGATCTTCATCTTTAAATGTCTCATCTACATTTACCAAATCAGTAATCAATTGATTAAAACTGGTAACGTGATCATTCATTGTGGTACCCGATACATAAGTGAAGCGAAACAACCTCTTCTTCATGTGAAGCTTATTCTGACTGCTTTTCTTCAAAAAATTTTCTTTTAATGTCTTCCATAAATTACTTATAGAGGTTTCTTTTGAAAATGCATACCTCTGCTCTCTAGAAAGACATGATCGAATTGTACCACATGCTAATCGATTGATCGTCTTCCAATCTTTCTCCTCAATATCATCTGGTTTCTCATCTTCAATGGAAATATCTAGACCTTGCTGAAAAAGAGCGTCTAGAACCTCACTTTACCACATACTGAAATGGCATGTACCATTTCCATCGCTAATTTTGAATTTGCCATGGCAGTTCTCGCCCAGATGGGTTGTGATGAAACTATCGACGTGGTAGGTGTGGGTATTTTTAAAGAGCTCTGCATTTCGATTACAAAATTCTCCAATAGCCTTCAAAGCGGAATACAATTAGCCCAATGATATATTTTCTGATGTGGAAGATCATATTAAACTGCAACCACAAAGCATACTAAGAGTAACCTTTAGCTCGGATACCAATTGTTGTGGAATAAGGGTAATATTCCACCCACCAAACTCACCTAATCAATTTATAGGTGAGTAGAGACTAAAAGATTGTATTGTAAAACCACACTATAGTTGATTCCTAGGAAAGATTGGAGGGGTCACAAGCGGTCCCACTTAAAACTCAATCTCCTTTGACAAAATCACTCTAATAGTAATTTAACAGCACAATATATCACTACAACTATATCCTATAAAATAGCTATTGAAAATAAAGACAAAATATGAACACTAGAATTTAATGAGGTTCGACCAATTATGCCTACGTCTTCAGACACAACCAAAATTATATTTCACTAAGAAAAAGATTACAAAGTGAAACACTATAGAAGAGAGAGAAATATTGAAAATTGCCTAAGAGATGAGTAGACAATTTTGGGATGATTAAACTAAAGAAATTAAGGCTCTATTTATAACAAAAAAACCTCTATTCTTTTTGTTATTTTTCTGATGTGAGATATCGAAGTGAGCCAACATAATCAATATAAACATATAAAAAAAAACTTTGATTTAAAGGCTAAATTAAGTATTATATTTATTATTATTTAATTCTTTAAAAATTTCCAGTTTATACTTCAGTAGATATTAGAAATTATTTTATTAACCTAATATTACGTCACGTCACAAATAAAAGGAAGCATCGAATCCTATTACAAGAGTTAGTATGTATTGGATTAGATTAATCCCACTAATAGTGTATTAATCCATGATAGGCAACATAATTCGGTCATAATAATTATTTTTCCAATAATAGAAAGAAACCACAATACTTATTTCAATTAAAGCTGAATGATAATGAAATTAGTTCCAAATTTTAAGTTCATTGATAATCAATTAATTAACTAATTTATTATGTGAAATATAAAAGTAATCTTTGATGGATTCTTATATTTTTTAAAATTATTTTAGGCATTTCGTTTTTTAAATTTTATCCAATTTTAATGATTGATTTTTATTTTTTATTTTAAATATTTTATTAATTAACATAAATATTCTATAATTTATTATGGTAAATTTCCTATAAAAAGTAATTAAAAGAAGTAAACAGATTTTATAATCAAACAATAATCTTTTCTTGTTTAATAAAACAATTTTGAAAATTTTAATATTTATATGCATAATTAAAACATATTACTAATGAGTTAAATAAATAATTATACCACATGCATAAAAATAAAAAATATTTTTATATTATCTTGATTATCATTTTAATATTTAAATAGAATTAGTTTTTAATTCATTGGAGGTTCAATGGCCATGAACAATATAACAAGAGGAAATACCCATTTCCCTTTAATTCTTACCATAAAGATAAAGTTGTCGCCAAATTAATAGAGGAGGAATTGAATTCAATAATAATAATAATAATAATAATAATAATTATTATTATTATTATTATTATGGGTATGACTTCATAATTTTAAAATCAGTCTCATATAAATTTCAATCAAAAAGTGTATAATGTATTGTTTATGGTTAAAAATAGTAATTATATGCATTATCTTTTTTTTTATTTTTCATTTTGAGCATCAACAAATATTTATATAAGTGTATGTAATCTTTCTATATTATAAATTTGATAATTAATAACAGATTATGAGTGTGATTCTATATTTTTAAAATTAATATGATACAAATTTTGATAAAAAAAAGTATATAGTCTATGATTAAAAACAAAAATTGCATGCATGGTCTTCTTTTTTCCCATTCAAACCATTAAGATATATTTGTATAAGTGTTTTAGGATCTCTTATAATTTTGATAACCAATCACATGTGGGCATGACACCATATTTTTAAAATCAATACAATATGAATTTTATTTAAAAAGTGCATAATCAATAGCTAAAAATGGTGATTACATGCATTGTTTTTTTTTTTTTTTCCATTCTGAACATTAAAATATTTATATAGGCATTTTGAGCTCATTTTGTATAATAATTTTGACGATAAATAACAAATGATAAATGTGACTCAATATTTTAAAATAAGTGTGAAATGAATTTTGATTGAAAAATATATAATTTATGGCTAAAAATAATGATCATATGTATAGTCTTATTTTCTCATTTTTAACATTTAGGAATAATTATATATGTGTCTAAGTTTTCCTGTATCATAATTATAGTAATCAATCACAAATTATGAGCGTGGTTTTCATATTTTTAAAATAAGTACAATATGAATTTGGATTAAAAAAAAGTATAGTCAATGGATAAAAATAAAGATTATATTCACTATTTTATTTCTCCATTATGAGGATTAATAAATATTTATATAGGTGATTGAGATCTCATGTATTATAATTCTGATAATTAATTATAGATTGTAGATGTGACTCTACTTTTTTAAAACTACCGTGGTATGAATTTTAATAAAAAAAAAGTGCATAGTTTACAGTTAAAGATATTGATTACATACACTAACTTTTTTTTTTGTCGTTATGAGTATTAAGAAAATTTTATATAAGTGTCTAGGCACTCTCAGTATCGTAATTCTGACAATCAATTATAGATTATAAGTGTGTTTTATACTTTTAAAATTAGTGCAATATGAATTTCTATAAAAAAAGTGTGTGACTAAAAATATGATTACACACACTATCTTATTTTTCCACTGTGAGCATCAAGAAACATTAATATAAGTTTCTTGAATTTCTTTGTACTAGAATTCTAGCAATTAATCACAAATTGCATATATGGATCTATATTTTTAAAATCAGTGTGTATAAATTTCTATCGATAATTGTATAGATCATGACTAAAATTAGTGATTATATGTACTTCTTTTTCTCATTTTAAGCATTAAAAAATATTTATATAGATGTCTAATTTCTTCATTTATCATAATTTTGACAGTCAATAATAGATTATGGATATGATCCAATATTTTTAAAATCAATACAATATAAATTTTAATCGAAAAATGTATAATTTATAAGTAAAAATAATAATCATATGCACAGTCTTATTGCTCCATTCTGAATATTTAGAAATATTTAAATAGGTATCTATGATCCCTTTGCATCTTTATTTTGAAAATCAATTATAAATTATAAGCATGACTATTTATTTTTAAAATCAATGTGGTATAAATTTCAATTAAAAAATATTGGGTTCTCCCTAATTTCCAATTATGACAATCAATCACAAATTATGACCCTGACTCCATATTTGAAAATTTAATCAAAATTTACTTGATGAAAATAATTTAAATTTGCTTAAATTCAAATAAAATCTAAATTTACAATGATTTGAAGATTCTAAATCAGATCAATTTTCATAAAAACATATCGCATGTTGATCCAAATAGATAAAAAAAAAAAAAAATGAGGCATGACCATTTCTATTTTTCTAATTAAATTTGAACAATAATAATTTTTTATTGTTGTAAAAGCCAAGTGAAATAACCTGATTCAATTGAATGTCTAAAAATTATTTTGAAATCTTTCATGCATTTTTAACTCTATTTCACCCAATATCTAAAGTAGTTGGACTTCGAACTTGAAAAAATGCACTAAAAGATAGGACAACAATATAAAAATTTTAAAAATTCTTGAATGTCTAAAAATTATTTTGAAATCTTTCATGCATTTTTAACTCTATTTCACCCAATATCTAAAGTAGTTGGACGTTGAACTTGAAAAAATGAACTAAAAGATAGGACAACAATATAAAAATTTTTAAAATTCTTTTACTTTGCCACCAATATATGATTCGTTATTATTTTCTTTTGGGGGAATATCAATGAGTAAAAAAAAAAAAGGTTTTTTTTCCTCACTTAATTCAACAAATTAAATCATGAAATGACCAAATATTTAAACTTCACAAAATGGCTATTAGCAAGCAGATTTTGGGTTTGGTTTGGTGGAGATTTTACTTCATAATTTACATGACAAGCAAAGACTATCAAAACGGTGCGTTTCAATTCCGTTCATCTATTTTATTATTCCTTCTATCTGTTATTTGATATCTGCTCAATTTCATGAGCATAGTCAATTACGGCTACACAGAGGCCACCAAAAGCAGCACCAGTTACTAATTCATAAATTAAGGAAGTTATTTGTTGAAGCGAGAAAGCAATGAAGATGTTTGGGGGTGCAATTAGGTACTTTTCAATGATACCCAGGTTGAAAACGAAACCAATAGAGCTGAAGACCACACTTGGGGAGTAGACACAGACCAGGGCTATCTTCGACATTATTAAGGAGAATATTACTGTCTCTGAAACTTGGGAAAAGGTTCAGGCATGTGTATGTTCTCATGTCTTTAAAGTTTCAATCTTTTAGCTAAATTCTCTAAATTCATTGCTCGACTTGTGTAAAATTTGTGTCTTTACGCAAGTGCACAAGTGCGTGTTCGAGTTATCTGCTTAATGCATGAATTTAAAGAAGAGAATAAGAGTTTTTTTTATGTGTTTTTGATGTGTTTAATAGTGATTGAATCCAAAACTAATGCGATGAAAATGATAAAACAACAGAATTAATGAGAATTCCAGATAAGAAAATGATAATGGTGTTTGCTGTAAATCTACTTGGAACCTACTTTTATTCATTTGTAATGAATTCCTATGTCTGGATTAAATAAAGATCTCAGTTTGAATTTACAGGTTGCATAGGTTGTAATTTAACTATAGGAATTTAGTACCTTGTACCCCATTATTAGTTTAAAATTCCATTTTCATATTCTGAAATTTTAGAATGCTAAATGGATAATTTGACATACCAAACATGACAAGTGTGTATTTTAAATGAATTCCAAGATTTATTGGAATTCATTTATACGAAACAAGCTCCATTATAAACTTGTTTGTCTAGTTCATACAATGTGGTAGACTTACATTGGTGTCAAGAATCTGAAAGTTTAAACCTAGAAGGGCCATGTCTCTCTCTCTCTCTTTTTTTTTTTTTTTTTTAACTGAAGTGAGAAGCATAGATAGATCCCCTATTTAAGTTTTGTTCTGGCTGATGCTTGGTTTGGAACAAATTGTTTGATGATGTTGTATGTTTTGCCTAACTTGAAATGGTTCTAGTTATGCATTTAGTTAAGCTTTTATGATTGTTCCACAACTAATATCAGTGGTCTGTTTATGCTCTTGCGTCCATGTAGTTGTCTTCCTATGGCAGTGCATTTGTGTAACTGTATTTAGATGGTCATTCACCAATACAAAAATTCCCTTTTACACTCTTTGACAGATCTTACGCTGTTGTTAAGCTTCCTCAGATCTTTGCTAACTTGTCGCTCCATTGAAACCATCGTATTTCTATAATTGGCCTCTACTTAACAGAGATTGACCACATTGCTAAGCGGGAAATAATCATATTGACAACACCCAACAAGAATTCTATACTAGCAAATTTCAACAAAGAACTTAATTGGCTTTTCTTTTTAAAATTTGAAATCTAATATTTCTTTCCAGTTTTGAAAGGTATAAAATGCCTTGATTATTTTTCTCAGTGATAAGCTTTTAACAAATATGCAGGAGGTTGGCCTGAGAGGATTGAAAGGCAAAAGCCACATGAAAATAGTACTGAGATGGATCAGAGAAAGGCAAAAGCTTAGGCTAATCAGCAATCATGTAGGGCCTCACCAGCAATTTCTTTATACAACCTGGTTCACAAAACCAACAATAAAGCATGCAAAACAAGTGAATCATACTTCACCGAAAATTTCTTGAAACAAGCAATTTATTTCCTTCACAAGTGAAATTTCCTTGAGATTGCACGATTTCTACCCTTGAGGTTCTTGTACATCCCAAAATATTGTTCTTTTCTTGGCTATCTGTTACAATCACCAAGGCATTTATGCAGACAAAGCTAGTTGTTATAACCCATCTAGTTTGCACTCGTTTGTGATCCTTTTCAAATCTAGCTTTGGCGAGTGATGCTTGAGCTGCATCTATCTATTTCGGTTGGTTATTTGTTTGTTAGATAATGGATATTGAAACTATGAAATTAATTTATCTAGCTTTTGGAAATAATTCAGATGGCTAACACACTTCCTTGTGGAATATTGAAGAAATTTATTTACATTCATTGAATTCTCTCTCAATTGAATATGTTGGCAACTTAATGAAAGAAAAGAAAATGGCTAAGAGACTCATCAAATTGAATTTACCCATAATGAACCCATTTCAAATTATTCAAAAATAACATGAGAAATTCAAAAAAAAAAAAAAAAGATTCCAAATATTGAGATTTCACTTTATCCATCTGCCCAAATCCATTGTATTGAAACTAATCCGTCTCACAAAATGAAAGTTAATATTAGAGTCCTACGTTCCATTTGCTGATAAGTTACTTCAATTTTTCATGAAAAATCATATTATTTTATACATAAAGCTTCATATTAAAACAAATTAAGAAATTAGTAAAAAAATAAAAAAACCTTATTCACGGTCAACATCAGTTTATAATATGAAATGAGGAGTGGCTGTGGTGAATAGAGAAATCCGTGTTTGACTTCACTATTAGAGAACTTCGCGGCAGTCAGCATCGTGGAAAAGTAAAGCGTGGAATAATAGTAGGCTGGTTCAAAACGAAATTTATTAGCTTCTTTTTCGATTCTTTTTCTTATTTTTTCTTCGTTTCTTTCGTTTTTCCCTTTTTTTCTTCACTGGTACAGGGGACACACAAAATAGGATTTCTAGACTTCTCCATTTTCTTATGCTTTTTTTTTTTAGTGTTCTTCTAATACCTTTCATAATTTATTATGATGCCCATTCTACCCTAGACTATCATAATAACATATACTCGTCATCATCATCATTATAAAAATTCAACATAACATATACTCGTCATCATCATCATTATATTATCTTAGAGATATAAAAATATTTTTGAAACTTCCCATAATTAATTAAGATTGAGTTGAATTGTTCTTTGACAATGCTTCTATCTTTCTTTGCCATCCATGTTATGAAATAAAATTTCAGCATATGTTGAGTTTATATTTATTTACGCTTCAAGCCGGCCAGTTGGGTACAGGAGTGCAACTTAAACTTTGGGTTGCAAAATCATGTTTTTAAGCAGATTATGCAAATGAATTATAAATCTAGTTAATTTTTCTAAACAGTGTTAACTTTTTGTTTGGGATGTTTCCTTGATCATGTACATAGCTTGTCAGACTCCTAATAAGCTGTAGAGTTGATATAAATGCAACGAATGCTCAAGGATGGACGGCTTTGGACTACGTACAAGATGAAAGTCAGAGTGAGATTAGACTTTTGCTATGCAATGCTGGAGCATTAGGAGCGTCTTCATTACCTATCATTGATAACTCTGCCCTTTTCCTTAGGTGAAACTTCCAATTTACATTTAGCAATTATATATATCTGGACAATTCAACTAGGCTGACACTTCCTTAGGACCAACATCTTAATCCTAATACAACTTTTTATTTGTTATATATTTCGCTTGTCAGAACAGACCAAAGGATGAAGATGGCAGCTGAAGTTGGAGACATCAATGCTTTATATTCAATCATAGAGGAGGATCCATATGTTCTGGATCGCATCGATCAGACACCATTTTTCGATACTCCTTTACATATTGCTGCATCCAAAGGGCATACCAAATTTGCATTGGAGATCAAGAGGTTAAAACCATCATTTAGTAGGAAGCTAAACCAAGATGGACTTAGTCCTTTGCACCTAGCCTTCAACAATGAAAATTCAGAAACAGCTATTTGGCTACTTGATGTGGACGGACATCTTGTCCGTGTCAAAGGAAAAATGGGTAGAACTCCTTTACATATAGCAGCTGAACTAGGGAAACTTGATCTTCTTGTAGAATCATTGGCTGCTTGTCCTATATCTATTGAAGATGTCACTGACCATAAAGAAACTGCATTGCACATTGCTGCAAAAAATAATAGAACGCAAGCTCTGGAAGTCATGTTTGGATGGATTAAGTATGCTGGGAATCGTATGGTGCTAAATTGGACTGACAATGAAGGCAACACCATTTTGCATATTGCCAGTCTTAAGAATCAAATTAAGGTGACTACATATTCTCATTCCTTGTTTTGCATATTGCCAGCCTTAAGAATCAAATTAAGGTGACTACATATTCTCATTACTGAATACTCCTTAATTTTACAACGTACAAATTGCAGGTTGTCAGGCTCTTAACGAGCGACTTGATATATTATCCCTCAGTTTTGAAGTATGTTTTTACTTATATGGTTGATGTTTTCAATTTATTCTTCCCTATTGTAAATTTAGACAGGGGAGAAAGCTCAATTGATTTATTGAGCCTTAAGAACTGGGAAGGTTTAACAGCTATAGATATTCTTGAACAACAATGTCAGTTGGACAAAAAGGAAATTGAAGCGTTGCGATCTTTTGCTGCTAAACATGAGGAACATCTAGATTGCTGTAGTGCAGATTATTTAAAGAGAAGGATATCATCTTTTGATAAATGGGTAATCGATTCTTTCCGTAACAATTTGCTGATCTCAGATGAAAGTCGCACTGGAGTAATTACAGTGGCTGTATTGATTGCAACAGCTACATACCAAGCTGTTCTCAGTCCCCCTCGCGGACTTTGGGAGACTGATCGTAACTCAACTTTCAATGCTACCGACATCTCCAATGGTATTAATATTAATTCCACTACAGATCATAGTCGCTCTATGGCAGGCCCTTCTGTCTTTTCATTGATTCAGTGGTCCTGGTTTTCTGTGTTTAATACAGCAGCATTTTTAGTGTCGATAATGAAAATTAATAATCTCCTTTCTGGTGGCCCTATTAACATTGCATTGCTTGTATTTCTACTTATCGCTTGCTACATTACTGGAATGAGTTTCATCTGCCTACCTGGAAATGAAGTCTCCACTATAACGTTTTGGCTCATTTGGGGCGTTTGGTTTTTGCTCTATTTCAAGGAGAGGGTTATGGGGCGTTACGTTACCAGCTGCAAAAGGGTGGTCAAGACCCTCCAATTAAAACACTGCCTTGCAGAATGTAAATACTGATTCCTGAAGTTGCAAATGGAGCAATTCTGGCGTTGCAGCCCTGTTTTAGTGGTGCTACATGCATGTGTTAACAAAGCTAAAGTTTGAATTTTTTGTTGGTTAACTTATGAATATTTTAATGTATGTATTGTTCACTTTTTGACTTAATGATGTATGAAGCATGACAGCTTGCTTTAAGCCATACCTTAGAAACAATCTTCTTAAAATTATGGAAGAGTTAGTAAGAACTCCTTAATGTGTAAGTTATGTAACTTCTTTATATGGATCAATGAAGCATATTTTTTGTGTTCTTCTCCTTCAATTTCAATTCATATTCTTTGTGTTTCAAGCTAATTTTGCAACAGTGGTATCAAAGCTCTTTGATCTTTGAAGGACAGTGTGTGTAGAGAGAAAACAAGTAAGGGAACCCACCAAAATTAACTTTAAACACTTGAGAGGTTAGTTGGTTATGGCTTTTGTGGCTTCCAGCAGCTTCATTGGAGTAGCTCCACCAATTTTCAGTGGTGAGAATTACTTAATTTAGGCCGTGAAGATGAAGGCTTACCTGAGAGCCTTTGATCTCTAGCAAGCTTTTGAAATAGGGAAGCATCCTCAACCTCTCCCTAAAAATCCCACTTTAAACTAGATCAAACACCACATTGAGGAAGTAGCAAAAAAGTTCAAGGCACTATCTTGCATCCATTCTGTTGTCAATGATATTATTTTCATAAGGATGATGGCTGGTGAAATAGCTAAAGAAGCTTGGGACAAGTTGCAAGAAGAATTCCAAGGAAGCGAAAAGACAAGGCAAATGCAACTTTTTAATCTAAGAAGAGATTTTGAGCTTCTAAAGATGAAGGATTTTGAAACAGTAAAAGAGTACATTCATAGAGCTATTAAAGTGGTGAATCAAATCCAGTTACTTGGTAAGAAGTTAGAGGAGAACATAATTATTGAAAAGGTTTTAGTGACCTTGCCTGAGAAGTTTGAATCCAAGATCTCATCTCTTGAATATTCTTGGGATTTAAATTAGATTTCCTTGACTTAACTTGTTGCAAGCAGTAGAACGAAGAAAGCTCTATAGGCAAGAAGAAGTCCTTGAAGGTGTTCTAGTTGCAAGCCAAAGGCGTAAGTCACAACCTTATGCTTCATCTTCATCTTCCAAGAAGCAAACCATTGAGAAAAAAAGGAAGAAAAGAAGAATGGGCAAGTTGGAGGCAAGCCAAAAGGAAGGAAGAGCAAGTATCCACCTTATCCTCATTACAACAAGAGGAATCATACTGAAAACTACTGCTGGTATAGGCCTGGAGTTCAATGCAGAGCTTGTAACTAGTTTGGACATGTTGATAAGGTGTGCAAAACAAACCAACAACCCCAAACTTAGTAAACACAAACAATTCAGACTGTGGAGGTGCATGAAGATAATTTCTTCATGGCAATTGAATAAGAAAAAAGTTGTGAAACCTGTAATTATTCGCAAGCTTGGCTAATTGACAATGGCTGCACAAATCATATGTCACCTGAGGCGGCATAAGTTCAGAGGCTTGGATAGGAGTTATTCCTCACAACTCAAAATTGGAGATGGAAAGCTGTTAGAGATGAAAGGAAAAGGTGCAACAGTTGTGGAAACTCTCTCAAGTACCAAATTGATTGATGATGCCATGTTTGTGCCTGGAATTTTACAAAATCTGATAAGTGTGGGACAACTAGTTGAAAAGGATTGTACTTTGTATTTTCATAAATGCAGATGTGATATTTTTGATCCATTTGGTTTTAAGTTTCTCTTAGTAAATATGGTAAGGAGGAGCTTCCTTATTGAGTAGAAGCAAACCGAGATTAAAGCATTTATAAGTGTTATTGATGAAACCATTCTCTGGCATAAGAGATTTGGTCATTTTAATTATTCTACTTTGAAACAAATGCAACGCAAAGGCTTGGTGAATGATATGCCTATTGTCTATGAACATGATAAAGTTTGTAGTGTTTGTCAAACGGGAAAACAAACTAGGTGGGGGAGCTACAAAAAGGCTCCAACTTGTTCACATTGTTGTTTGTGATCCAATGAACACTCCTTCCTTGAATGGCAACAAATATTATGTGATCTTTATTGATGATTTAATCAAGTTTTGCTGGATTTACTTCCTCAAGCAAAAATCAGAAGTGTTTGACACTTTCTTGAGGTTCAAACCTGAAGCTGAGAACCAATGTAGTCATTTAATCAAAACACTAAGGTCTAATAATGGTATTGAATATACTTCACACCCACTTCCAAAGCTATCTCCATGAAGCTGGAATCCATCATCAATTGACTGTTGCATAGTTACCCCAATAAAATGGTGCAAGAGAGGGAAAACAGGTCAATTATGAATATGACAAGATGTTTGATGTTTGAAAAGGGTCTTCCAAAGCAATTCTAGGCTGAAACAATCAAAACCTCAGTGATAAGGCTGACAATGAGTAGGTATAAGCCTTTTTTAAAAAAAAAAAAAAAATTTAATAGTGCTAAAGTACAGAAGGTTTCACTATATTTCGAAAACAGAGGATGAAGTAATTTATTATGATAAAATTTAGGAATTTTTTAGTATTTTACTCAAATTAAGAATATTTTTGTTATAGTAAAAAAATCTCTTAAGTTTAGAACTCATTTGAAAAATTTATCAAATTTAATACAATTTCATTTTATTATAATTAATTTTATAGACTTATTATGGTGATAATATTTTTTTTCTTATATGAAATTTGATAGGCACTAAAAATTTGACGTCAAGATATTATGATGAAATATCATAAAAAAAGATTTATATTATAATTTATCTTGTATACTCATTTATTATGATAATAATAAATTTATTATACTGAGTAGTTTGCTATGATTATATATTGTACGTTTGTTTGTGAATTACTTTAAATTATGATATAATTTGAATGTAATTCTATATATAGACTTAATGCAATTACTCGTTTTCATTATATATATTAATTTGATTAAAAAATAAATTATATTTACTTTAGTAAGCATTTAAACGAGAATAAAATTTTAATCAAGTTTTGTTTACGTAAAATCTAAGTAAAAAATAATTTTTTAAAGAAAATTATTATTTGTTCTTAATAAATTATAAAAATATTATGTAAATAATGAAAAATTTTAAATAAATATTTAAAAATGAAACAATAAATGGTTCAGCTGATCCAAAATATTATTTTTAAGAGTAAACTCATAATTTGATTCAAAATATTTCTATATAAAAATTTGATGTATGACACGAATCCACTTGAATTTGAGAAGTTCGAACTATGATTCGACCCGAAAATACCTTAATCTGAAAATAATTCGACTCAAAAATAAATTAATCCAAACATGATATAACCGATCAATATGCTATCTCTACGCGGAAGTGCGTGAAAGGAACTTGCACTTTGTTATAACCAGTCAACTTACTCATTATAGAAAATGTAAATGACTGAGGAAGGGATCAATAACTGCAGTTTTCTTGAGAAATATTTTTAAATTTGAGAAATAAAAAATCACAAAATAAAGTGTTTTTAACTAAATAAACTAAATATTGAATCATTAACTTTTTTTCACATGATAAAATAAAATATATTGTATCATCACTTATAAAAATATAATTTTAATAAAATAAAATAATATAAAAAGTTTTAATAACAGAGATAATTTTTTAAGTAAAAATAATTTAAAAAATTTAATAATACAGAAAGCTATTCATAGTAATCCTCTTTAGAACTTTAACAATAATAAATATTTAGTTTCCTATATAATAAGAAAAACTTAAAAAAATTAAAAAAATAACAAAAAGCTAATAAATAAAAAAAATAAATTATAAATTTTTGTATGTTATATCAAAATTTATATTATTGTTAAAATTTATTATACTAGTTTAATTATAATTTTTATTTTTTTTATCTTATTTACTTAAAAAGGTTTCATTAGACAATAACTTTTAATAAATAATAATATAGTACAAATAGTAATAAATTTTAATTACTGTTAGCATATCAATTTTAATTGTTTAACTAATTAATTAGTTATTTGATACAAAAATAACTATTAAATTTATCTAAATTTTATTATTATAATCATATTACACAATATATAAATTTATAATTAATAATTACTTAAGTATATGTATAATTTAAAATTTTATATAATGAATATACGTCACTACCCTATAACTCACCGTTAAACAATTCCACTCTCTCTATATATATATATATGTTCTACTAATTCCTATTTTATATATATATATATATATAATAATAATAATTTTAATGTGAAATCTCCTAATTATTTTTTTTAGTTTTAATGTGAAATCTCCTATATTTTTTCTTATATATATATATATATATATATATAAAGATTGCTGATTTGAACTTTGTACCATAAGATAAGCACTCAACATCAAACTATGCCATTAATTTAATTCATTTTTAAGAAAAGAATTCACGACTTCAAACTTCAATTTGACTATAACTAGTAATAAAAAAAATTATCTAAATTAAAGGTAGGATTTAATGAAGCTAAGCATTGAAGCAAGTTTAACAGAAAAAAAAAAAAAATATACTGGAAAACAACACAGGACCTACAGATTGAACCAACATATTCTTCCAAATTATGAAGAGTACCTAACAAACAATAAGTAAAACCTTCATTGGAAATGTTAAAGGAGGAAAAAAAAAAAAATCTAATTTCCTACGTTGTAGTTTACAAAAATTCAATTTCACATGTGATTGAAGCCGTTGGAAATGCTAATACTTTCTCCAGAAGTGCCTCTTTATCCATAAATTCCTGATTCTCAAATTGATCAATTGGGATACTAACTTTTTTCATTACCTTTGCATGTTTTAAGAAATATTCTGTAGTTTGCATTTCTTCTGCCGTACGTATTGGTTCTTTGTATTCCAGCCTCTCAAGGGATGACTTCACACATTGGGGCACAAACGATTCCTTAAATATAGCCTCATAAGGAGAAGGATAAGAATTGTAATAGGTAGAAATCTGTGAAAAAAAACAAATTATATTAACATTTTTAGAACTTGAAACAATAACACATCTAATTTGATATATATAGAATACGGTACATGATGAACTAACATGATTGAATATCAAGACTTTTAGATTTGGTGAACATTTGAGAATCCCAGGTATGAGCAATGAGCCTCTTGGACGACATCCCAACAGCAATTTTGTCAAGTTGAGAAAACAAGGCCAACATAGATCAATTGCTTTAGCGAAAGGCTGTTACATGTAAAATAGTTATGTAAGTTAAGTAATTCAATGATTGTAAATGATAATGTAAACATACTGATATCTGTCATCATTTTTGGTACATCGAACTTATAAGAGCATGTGAGCAGCTAGAGTTTGCAGCCTTACTACAAAGTAATTACTTGAAAAAATTAATTGTTACGAGAAATAATGAAGTGAACGTACCAGCACTATAGACGAAGACAATTTTAGGACCTTAACGCTATAGATTTGCCGCATAAGTCGACCAAGATCAACCTGAGACACATCGGAAATAATGTTTCTTGTAAACTGAAAACTCGCTTTAGCCAATAGGGGTACATTGTTAATGTCAATTTCACCGTTGCGATATATGGTTTTGTTGATGTGCAGACTTTCAAGATTAGGGGCATCAACAACGACCCTAAAACGGACAGATTCATCAAAATCGTACCGATTCCAAATTTTCAATCTTTTCAGCGACATTGACTGTATATGCACGGTGTGTAGACAACTAGAGCAATGCTTACTAATCCATAATTTTTCAAGATTTGGTGATCCACATAAGATCTTTTGTAACGTATCATCATCCAAACGTTTGACAGCCCTAAGATGAAGGATCTTGAGACTTGGCAAGCATACAGATTCAGGAACAGTGAAGTCGATTAATAAACGCAGTTTCAAAATCACTAATTTCCCACAAGTAAACAAACTTGTAGGAAGCTGAACATCAGCTTCTTTTGTGATTGCAAGACTGATCTCCTGAATGTAATGAGTGATTGCAGTGGAAATCCACGCATTCAGAGTGTTACTTGGATACTCGTTTTTTATTACAAGACTGAATCTTTGAATGCAAGAGGGTTGACGTCGAACAATCATCATAACCTTGTTGACGACGTTCATGAAAGAATTGCATCCATCCTGAGGAAATAATATGTCATCGAATTCTAAGTTTGCAAGAAAG
Source organism: Omphalea diandra (assembly GCA_949677035.1). Taxonomy (NCBI): domain Eukaryota; kingdom Viridiplantae; phylum Streptophyta; class Magnoliopsida; order Malpighiales; family Euphorbiaceae; genus Omphalea; species Omphalea diandra. Next base: position 14,310 of record CATIWR010002381.1, on the reverse strand, counting down.
GTCCATGTGTGTTTCCAGGTTGTGGACAGGATGCTGGTTTTGACTGCGTCTTTCATAGGAAGAAAAGAGAGTATGTGACATAATATTGATTCTGGTAATGCACTGATCCTGTCTTTCTCATTCCTTCCTGTGTTGCAAAGTCCTCGCCCTCGTTGTTTTGAAGCTGAATCCTCGATGGAAGATGATGATGGCAACATTGATGAAGGTGATGGAGTTGAATAAGTGTTGTGATGCTGAACTTGTAATATTATATTGAAAGAACAATAACGACCCTAAACTCTTAAAACAAAACAAAAAAGGAAAAAGAATTCTAATCCGAACAGAAAACAAAATAGAATATTTAAAATTTTCTAAAAAATTTGGGTGGCTCTTTGACTTCAGAAATAAATGAATTTTGAGCTGAAAATTGGGTTTAATAAAAATATCAAAGAGTCATATTACAGTATCAACTGAGGTTAAATCCCCCTACAATAAGCTTGCATCCAACACCCCAAACTAAGAGGAGTGCAGATCCTACACAGTTTAGAATCACTATTTTTTTTTTTCCACCAATTTCATCTAATAATTTAATGTATTCGGCTTTTTATTTGGGTGATTTATAATTATGAATTTCCTACATGTTGAACTTGATTATGGCATGTTCTATTTATAAGATGAGCTAATTTCTATTTTTCATTATAGCAATCTGAAAACAAGATTTTGGTTAAAAAAAACGTATAATTATGGTTGGTATCTATAATTCATTAATCTATTAATAATATAATACCTCAACACATTAGCAATTGATTAAAGCATTTGATTTCTTAATTATAATATTAAATCTTTGAATTTAATTGAATCTAATTTTAATTAAATAAAATATCATATTTAAAAACAACATAAAAAAATTCTATATTTCTTGTGAAATAAACTACAAAATTCCAATCATATTCCAAATATGGCACTAGTATTTTTGGAACTCTTCAACTCTTGTTTGGTTAAATGGGGCCCGGCCTGCAATTGAAAGTAAGGCCCAATCCAATCCCAAAGGGCGGGAAAAAAAAAAAAAGAAAGAAGGAAACCGCAATAAAATCCCGCAAATTCCAATCCCTAAAATTAGTGATTTTGGCATTTGTAGGAGAGAGAGGGACGCAGAAAAATGGAGACGGATGAGCAAGTGGAGAAAGTGGTATCCGCGGTTGAGGAGCTGCCCAAGGCTATTGTGCGCCGGGTGGTGAAGGAGAAGCTCTCGGAATGTTCCGCCAACGGTGACCTTAACGTGCACAGAGAAGCCCTCCTCGCTTTCGCTGAAAGCGCGCGAATCTTCATTCACTATCTTTCCGCCACGTAAACAACAAATTCTTTCCTTTTCTGCATTTCTAATTTAGGATTTGTGAAACTAACTAATTATGTGGTTAATTACGTGAAGTGCTAATGATATATGCAAGGAATCGAAGAGGCAAACGATAAATGCAGAGGATGTGTTAAAGGCGCTTGAAGAAATTGAGTTTCCGGAGTTTGTTGGACCCCTCAAAGCCTCCCTTAATGGTAATTGAACTATGGTATTGCTTTTTTATGGTTTTTTTTGGTTGGTTTTAAGAACTGCAGAAGGGGAAACTATATATCTTTGAAGAAAGCTTTGGGCTTTTATGTAATATGAGACACAAAGTGAATGTAGTTCATAATGTGGAAATTGTATAATGTGATTTATAACTGTGTTTCTGATTGTTTTTCAATTGTATTTACTGATTCTTAATCAATGCAGAATGGAGAAGTTTAAAGCTTTAAAGAGAAATGGAACGTGTATCACAATTGTTTGTATTAGGTGTGATTAGTTTTTGAATGAATATGAGCACGTGTAGTAGTTTGTATTTCTATGATTCATGTTGTACACTTATCAATGGTTCACATGCCGAAAATCATTTTTAAAACTTCACTTCTTTGAAATGCATGTACAGAGGCTAAGTTGTTGCCTGATTAAAATAGTTTTGTTAATCCACTTTTGAAATTGCCTGTCCTGCAGCATTTTGATGGAGAATTTCATTATATGGGATATTTGTGTTATACAAGATACAGTTTTGTACTGCTTTATCTCTTGGATGTTAGCAGTTTGTAGCAAATACGATGAGCTGCATGTTGGGTAAAGTGAATGTTAAGTTGGGGAAGAGAAATTCCTTTGGTTGTGTAAAGAGCAGTTGATGTTTGTGCTCTTACCATATTAGATGTGTCTGATGAGGCTGGCACACCAGAAATTTTTTAGTAGGTGTTACTTTTAGGTTTGATTTGATGCATTTTGGTCATCTCTTTAGAATCTTAATTTCTCCTATTCTATCAGTCTTATCTTGTATAGTGTACAGGTTCTCTTAAATAATCTAAGAAATTTGATTATCACAATTGAACAGAATTTGGCTTGGAGCATTAAATAGCTATATAGCTTATAGTAATATTCCTTTTCTTTCTAAAACTGATGACTGCCCTTACTGGTTATCCAACAATTTTCTTTCAATATGAAGTTCGTAATCTATGTTTTGAACTATATGAATATGTGGTTACAATATCTTAGATAGCCAACTGCATTAGCGGGTCATTATGGTATGTTATGGGATCTTGGAATTATTTTGGAAATAAAAATACTGATTACCAATGAAATTATATTCATTATGAAGAAGAATTCATGAATTTTTGATTTCCTTCCAGAGTATAAGCGAAAGAATTCTGGGAAAAAGGCAGGAGCATCAGAGGCTGGAAAAAAGGCAGGAACATTGGAGACTGGAAAAAAGGCAGGAGCATCAGAGGCCGGAAAAAAGGCAGGAACATTGGAGACTGGAAAAAAGGCAGGAGCATCTGAGACTAAAGACATAAAAAAGAAGAGGAAAGCAGAAGAAGAGTCATCAAAGAAAAGTGGAGATAATAGCAAAACGAAAAAAGGGAACTAGGAGGAAAATAAAGCTCATCATAATCAGCAAGGAACAAACAGTTTTAATTACCTTACTTGAGGGGAAATGTAGACTAGTTCAAACTTCTATTTTTAGGTAGAAAGCCTGAAACACTGTCAGTGATAGAACTAGACCTGGCACGGGTTAGTCTTATGAACCTGAAGGCCATGGTATGTTGTTTTTGCAAAAATGCCAGTCACAATTGGCACTTTTTAATTTATTTTTGTCACCTTTTGCAACTTCATGTTCTCCTTTTTGTAAGTTTCTGAGAAATGATATGTTTTGTAGAAGAGGATAATGAAATGTTATACGTGGCAATTGTTGCTATGACATTGCAGAGCATCTATAAAGGTCCAAATAGGTTGTCACTATGGAATTCTATTCCTTCGCTTGCCTATCTAGTTGTTAGATTCTTGTCACTCTGAGTTCCTTGTGCTTTTTACTTGAGAATGATAGATATCGAACCAGGTTCTTCAACCAATTTCATTGAAATGAAAAATGAATGCTTGTTCTCAATGCCATTACACTTGAGGATAACTTCATCCAAGCGTCAAAAGCTGGATGTGTTAATGCTTTATTTTCTTCTCTTGATAACGAGGGAATTAAGACTGCAGCACCAATTTCTCATTGAATTAATGAGAATCAAGGTCATGCAAATGACACGTGTACAAGCACCAAGGAGTTTGACGCTGCAATCTTTTTTTTTTTTTTTTTTTTCAAAAAAAGAAACACAAAAAGTAAAGGGGTTTGATGCTAAAATTGTTGGGTTCTTTGCACAAACGTTCCCAATAATACCAGTTAAAAGCCACATTTTGTTGAAATGCAACATAACAGCAAAGCCAGTGAGTGAGAATAAGAAAAATGGGACTTTCGTTGGTGCCTTTACTGATTCTTCTCATATTCACAAGCAGCTCCGCAGTCGCTAGCGATCTTGAAATTCTGTTGAAGCTGAAATCTTCCTTGACAGGTCCAAACGGCTTCGTAATGGAGGACTGGAAGCCTTTAACAGAATCACCCTATGCTCACTGCTCCTTCAATAGAGTTGCATGCGATAAGGACATGCAAGTGGTGACTATCAACGTGTCATTTCATAATCTCTATGGTTCAATTCCTCCTGAGATTGGCCTTTTGAACCAGCTCGAGAACCTCATCTTGTCCGCTGATAATCTCACCGGAAGACTCCCTCTGGAGCTGGCCAACCTTACATCCTTAAAAGATTCTCAACATCTCCAATAATGCCTTTGCAGGCAACTTCCTAGGAGAGATCACTATTGGCATGACAAACCTTGAGGTGTTAGACATCTACAACAATAACTTCTCAGGTCCATTGCCAACTGAGCTCAAGAATTTGAAGAATCTCAAGCATCTTCATCTGGGAGGTAACTACTTTTCTGGCAAGATACCTGAATCATACTCTGAGATTCAAAGCTTGGAGTATTTTGGCTGCAATGGCAATGGACTTTCTGGGAAGATTCCGGCAAGTTTAGCTCGTCTTAAGAACCTGAAACGCATGTAACTTGGATACTACAGTTCTTATGAAGGAGGTATTCCACCTGAGTTAGGATCATTGAGTTCCCTTGAAGTTCTTGATATTGCGGATTGTAACTTGACTGGTGAGATTCCTGCAAGTTTAAGCCAACTGAAGCATCTACAGCAGTTGTTTCTCCAATTAAACTCTCTCACCGGTGCTATCCCACATGAGCTTTCTGGTCTAGTTAGCTTGAAGTTACTTGATCTCTCAATCAACCAACTCACTGGAGACATACCAGGAAGCTTCTCCGAGTTAAGGAATATCACATTACTACACTTGTTCAAGAACAATCTGTTTGGTCCAATACCCGCGTCCATTGGTGATTTGCCAAATCTTGAAGTGCTTCACATATGGGGAAACAACTTCACCTCTGAACTCCCATACAATCTTGGCAGGAACAAGAAGATTAGGTTTTTGGATGTTTCTTACAATGGCCTCGCAGGACCAATTCCTCAAGATTTGTGCAAAGGTGGGAAGTTGCAGGAATTAGTTCTCATGAACAATTTCTTTACTGGACCAATTCCTGATGAGCTAGCTGACTGCAAGTCCTTGATTAATATCCGGTTAAAGAATAATATTCTCAATGGAACGATTCCTGCTGGATTTTTCAACATGCCTGCTGCAACTATGGTTGAGTTGAACAACAACAATTTCTCTGGCAATCTTCCATCGAATATGTCTGACAATGCACTTCAGCTACTAACACTGTCTAGCAATGGAATTATAGGAAGAATCCCTGCTGCTTTTAGTAACTTTCAAAACTTACAGAGCTTATCCCTTGACAGGAACAGATTTTATGGTGAAATTCCTGAAGAAGTGTTTCATCTCAAGTTCCTGTCACAAATCAATATTAGCACCAACAATCTCACAGGTGGAATCCCATCTTCCGTTTCTTCTTGTACTTCATTAACATCGATTGATCTTAGCCGAAACAGCCTCAATGGTGAGATTCCAAGAGGGATTGCTGCACTGAATAATCTCGGAATCCTTAATGTTTCTCGAAACCAACTCAGCGGCCAAGTACCAAGTGAAATGCAATATATGTCAAGCCTTATAACGCTTGATGTCTCCAATAATAATCTATCAGGAAAAGTTCCGGCAAATGGACAGCTTCTAGCATTTGATGACAGCTTATTTTCTGGGAATCCTAATCTCTGCCCACCCCGAAACATTTCATGCCAATCTCTGGTATACTCGGCTCAAGCTTCTAGTCATGGCCACAAGGTCTTATCGAGTACCCGGAAGCTTATAGTCACCATACTTACACTATTTCAATGGCGAGAATTTCCCTGCACTCAATTACGTGGAGTTTCCATCATAGCATATACTTACATTAGAATCACCATATTTTCACTAATTCAAATGGATGTGAAGTTGTTCTAGTAATTACACGAATGGCATAATTTCAGAACCACTTGATTAATTGTAATGCAAATAGTTGAGTAACTTAGTTCGTATTTGTAATTTTCTAGTAAAAAGCATAAAAAAAATATTATCATTAGGCTAATTGCTTATTGGTTGAATACTTGCGTCATGATACAGGAGTTTAAATCCTGACAAAGTTAAGATAAAAATCAAGGCATAAATTGGGTTTAATTATAATCAACTTTAAAGATTTAATAAAATAAAAATTCAAATGAAATTTTCATTTATATCAAATACATAAAATATAAATTTATAAAAAAATATAAAAGTTATTTATATTAAATACACTCTTAACTTTAATTTATTAAAAAATTTATGAAGTATGTCGAACAATGACTATTTGTATTTGAAAAACTACCTTACATGCTTATTATAGTTTTCCGGCCAAAAAATATTTGTTTCAGGCTCAACAACCACTTCTAAGTTTTTAAGAAATTTTAGATATTTTATTTTGTTCTCTATTTGGGCTACATTCTTTTTCTTTATTAGAAACTCTCGTTCTCAAATCCCAATTGAAAGTGACTGTTGAGTTTAGCAAGTGGCGTCTCCAATGTGGTTGGAAAATACAATGTGGGTGATGTTGTTCCTCTTATTCTGAGCCAAATCTTAGAATTACATTGGAGTATATTATTGATATGAGTTCACCTTATAACAATTAAAGTTTATCAAGTAAAATAAGACTTCAAAATCTAGCAGCCGGCTCACATGCTCTTATAATAGTTTCGATATACCAAAAATCATGATAAATGTTAATATGTTTGCATTATATATCAATTATAGTCATTAGGATTAATCATGTAATAGGCTTTTGAACTTGACAAAATTGGTTGCTTATAACTGAGATTATCAGTGCTTCAAATCATCTCTTGTTACGATCCTTATTATTATGCTCCCGATTAATCTATATCCTTGTGCCCCATTGCTTGAGAGGCAGAATTTCAAATTAGATAGATGTTGTGCACAAGTCACCAACTTCATTATTTGGTCTCATCTTCAACTTTTTGTACTAATTACGGTAAAACTATTCTTTTTTTAAAAAACATATAATTGAATAGTGTTTTCTGAAACAAAATTGGAGTAGAAATTAATACAACTTTTCTTTTTTAAAAAAACAAAATGAATGCTAAATATGTTTTTCAAAACCACATTAGAATAGGAATTCTTTAAAAAAAAAAAACTAGTCCAAAGTCAAATTCAATAAAAAAAAAAATTAAATCCTAAGTCATTAGGACTATTTAATATCAATTTTGAATTGAGCTTTTTATTTCTATTTTTCGAAACCAAAAAAGTATTTCCTAAAAGGTATTGCAATTTTTTCCTGAAAAGTATAGCCAAAAAAAAAAAAAAAAGGTTAATTCGACGTTTTAATTTTCAATGCTTTGACAATTTATTTTTGTTTTTTAATATATATATATATTTCTTTGTTGGATTCTCTGCCTCCCAAACCCTAGTGGTTTTCGCTGTGTTCCATATTATTTTCATAAACTCTGAACCCGGCAAATCCATCATCATCGTCATCTTCCATCGATTATTCAGCTTCAAAACGACAGCCTCTTCTTCGTTGCGACATAACAAATAAAGATAGGATCAGTTCATTACCAGAATCGGTTCTATGTCACATACTGTCTTTTCTTCCTACAAAAGAAGCTATCAGAACCAGTATTTTATCAAAAGCATGAACACATACATGGACGACCTTGAAGAGAAAATAAAGTAGATATAAGAATGAAATGTTCTTATTTTCTTATCTTGGAAAGGTATAGAGCTGTGCTTTATATACAAAGAGATTCTAAGCTGTATTTGGAAAACAATTACATAAGGAAACACTTGACTTTGTTAACTAGCCGTTGCTGAATTTGAGGGAATGATTTTGAGCGATTTGATTTGAAGAGCTGTCATTTTAAGATCTATCATCCTTATCACCCTCCCGCAAACGAAGGCCGGGAAGAACATTGAGGCCGAGTTTGTTTCGAAGAGCTTTGAACTGAGAATGTGGAAGAGATTTCGTGAAGATGTCTGCAGTTTGAAGTCATGATGGGACGAAGCGAGTGATGAGAGTTTCAAGAGCAACTTTTTTACAGACAATGTGATAATCAAGCTCGATTTGCTTGGTGCCAGCATGAAATACTGGATTTGCAGTCATATAGAGAGCACTTTGGTTGTCACAAAGCAACTTGTGAGGTGAGTTTAGCGGAATGCCAATGTCACGAAACAAATAAGTGAGCCAAGTGAGTTCAGCGGCAGCGGAAGCAAGGGCTCTGTACCACTAGAGCGGGAGACTGTTGGTTGCTTTTTGGAACTCCAGGATATACAATTTGCACCGAGAAAAATACAATAACCTGTGGTGCTTCTTCGATTGGGCAACTTGCCCAGTCAACATCGCAAAAACCAGTAAGATTTGTTGAGCTTGTAGAGAGATAGCGGAGGCCATAGTGAGAGGTGCCACTAAGATATCTAAGTATGCGTTAAACTTCCTTTGCATGACCAATGGTCGGTTTTTGAAAATGTTGGCACACCCTATTGATAGAATGTCCAATATCTGGATGGGTGAATGTAAGATATTGTAGTAATCCTGCAATACTGCGATAGGTTGTAGCATCACTGGGAGTGTCATAGTCTGGGGTTGACGTTGCCTTGAGAACTTTCTGTCAAGCGAGCACTTTCAAGGAGATCTTTTGTGTATTTAGCCTATGAGAGAAATGCCATTGTCAAAGTATTTAATCTCATACCTAAAAGATAATGCAACTTGCCAAGGTCCTTAAGAGAAAACTCATTACTCAAATTTGTTGTTAAATGCTGAATAACATGGGAATCATTGCCGGTGAGAATACCATCATCCACATATACTAATAAAAGAGTGGTGTAGAAGGACAATAAAAAGTAAAATGTAGAGCCACAAATTGGATAATCTTGATAAAAACATGCAACCAAAAGCCAAACCTTCATAAGATTTGAATGTGAGAGCCAAAGTTTGTTGCATTGCCCCAAAAGTATGGCTGCAAGTGAACCAGGCTGCTTGTGAAAGGCTTAGTGACTCAGCTCAATAATGGACCATTCAAGCTCATTTATGTTTATAAACAAATGATTCCTAGCTTAATTTTTACAGCGAGTTTAGAAAACGAACCAAGCTTTAGTAATAGGTTGTTGGGCTCTTTTGAATAGCTCTTTTAAGATTGATTACTATTATTTTTCAATTTCTAGAATACATTCTTATAATATATGACTTAACATTTTACATTTTATTATATAAATTACTAAAAAGTTAATAAATTTTACTTAGTATAGTATAATATGTAAAAGAATTTTTAATTTGAGAAACATTATGAAAAATATTGGTTGAGTTAATGATATTTTAATTTTTGATTTTACTTACTATGTATTCTAGAATACATACTTATAATATAAGACTTAACATTATATATTTTACTGAAACGTTAATAAGTTTTACTTAGTATATTAAAATATGTAAAAATAAATTTAATTTTAGAAACATTATGAAAAATTTTAGTTATGAGTTATTGATATTAAAAAAGACTTAGGTTCGGTCAGGCTCATGAACCAAGCTTGACTTTTTAATAAATAAATCAAATTAAACCTTAAATTTTAAGTATATTTAGTAAAAAAGAAAGCTTGAACTAGCTCAAACTCAGCTCAACTCGTTTTCTTTACAGCCAATACTCAACAGTATTGGCAACAAGATATCAAGATAATTATTTCAGAAATAACTATGCCAGAGTGAAACCAATGTTGACATTTCACAACACAATGTTCCAGTGTGATAAAAATGAAATCTTATGTATTGACCATCAAAATGAACCAGCCTCCTTTTTTTGTGGGGGAAGCACTGTAATGAATATTTCTTCTTGCTCTTAATTCCTACAAGACTTGTTGGACAGTTCATATCCAATACTGCAAACTCAGTCCTTCCTTCAGAGGCATCAAATGTAAACATCATACATACCTAAAAAGGCAGTGCAGGTAGAGCCGATGATCAGGGTGAACGCCTTTTTCATAGAAGCAGAGAAGAGGATTTCGAAGCAAAGCAAAGCGAAAACTAGGCAAGGTAATGGTTGCAGTTAGGGACATTGTGAGAATGCAACATCAATCTAACAAGTTACTGAGCTTCCATTCTTAAACTGCACAAGTTTATAGGCATCATTATGCAAGGCACTGACGATTACAAGCCAATTCATGAAGGAGCATCCTACCCTCCTGAACACCTTGCTCCAGAGAGGCTAATATAACATATAAAATGAATGGTTGTATAGTTAATGCGCACTGAGATTTAATGATAGTTAATAATTAGCAACTACCAAGCCATCTATGCATTTACCTTAATTATCATTATAGTTAAACTAGCCCACAATTCTTTTAAGCAAGTCATATTCAGTAAAATTTACATACAAATCTTAGGATGCTGTGTGTTATTTTCTGCTTCATAATAAGATATTCTCTTTCCTTAGTTTCTTACATGGTCATAGGAAAACATAAATTAATTCTTCTTCTGGACATTTTATCCTTGTAAAGATTAAACTAATATGGATCATCCTATTCAGTAAAATCACTGCTAGAAAGAACATTACCAGAATCAGGACGTTCAAGAATTACCAACTCAGCCAAGCATTGATTAGAATCCCATCAGTGTGATTTCTAAACAGAGAAATACAATTTATATTCGTGTTTGATGGTCCTCACATGCAAAGTACTAGTAGAATAGCTTAACTTTACAACTAGAATTCATTTAACTACTTCTTTAGAAGGAGCAAATAAGAATATTCAATCTGAGAATGGGAAAGAGGAAGCCTATGTCGTAAAACATATAAAAATTTGGAAATAAGTTTTCCTTAGTAATATATAGTTTCGCACTGATCCAAATTTTCATTATTCTTTAGCAGCAGTAATTGTGCTATACACTGATTATGGTGAATATGTCCTAAATCTTTAATAGGATCACATGTTATTGGTTTTCTTTTACACATTATCGTTCAATGGAGAGTAGAAGAGGATACCTTGTGAAAAAATACTGATAGAACAGCTTCAGGATCAACACTGTAATAAATTTCGTAAATATTTCGACCAACTCCAAATTGCAAAGTTCGGATCTTCAATTACCTTTGAACTGAATGTTTGCATCTGCATAAACATAATGAACAAAGATTAGCACAGAAAGAATGAAGGTCAAACAATAGAAGTGAGTAACCGGCATATGAACTGTGCGCAAGGCTTGGGAGAAGTAACCCCCACGGCCCCATTAACTTAGCTTTCCAATATATCAGATATATTATCTGTATAACACTCATGAAATCTACATAAAAAAAAAAGGACAGTTAATGCATCGATTAAGCTGCACCCACTTGCAGAAACCAATCCTGAACTTGAAAGCTCTTTAGGGGACACAAAAACAGTGTACTGAAATGCAATCTCTAGTGTAGGTTGTTCTGATGCAAATCTGGAAAAGCATGAAACACAACCTTTGATCTTACAGTTCGTAACTAGTATCTAGAAGCAGCTCAAACAAAATATGTTGCAATTATGGCTTACAGAAGAAATTAAGATGGAAAAAACAAGGGAAAGAGATAGATCATGAGAAAGTAAAGACTCAGACCCAAGTCAACTCAGCTAAAAAATATTTTCAGAATGAAAGTTTAAGAAGATGACACACTATTATTATGAAATTATACCATCCACAAGTGATTATATAACCAATCATTTATGTTTTTACAATCAAATTAACTTAAAGTAAGCGGCAAATTGCACTTCAAATTACAGCACAAAATGGATATGTGTATATCAACCATTCAATTCCACACACAGAAAACAAAATGTCAGTACAGTGCAGGCATATGGCAAGATATAAAACATCAACAACGGTTGGAGGGCATAAGTTATATATAAACCAACGTCGCAGATATGAAAATTATTGATCTTTCCAAAACAAATGTGAATTTTATGGTTAATTTGTGAGCCTATCAACAGAAACATCAAATACAATTTGTGTATTATGAGAGAAAATAAAATAAATGATTAAATTTGAAATAAAAAATCCATGCAGCAACTAAGCTCTTTGTCCCAAAGTCCAACCTATTTCAGGTGCAAGTGAAGCTTATGACCTAAATGGCAGTATTGTATTTTTTTAGAGTAACCAGAAATAGGGAGGGAAACAAATTACTATTAAGTTGTTGATCCAGTACTTATCAGAACCACCAATACACATACAAAACCTAGAACATCTACGATAAAATCATAGCTTGAACTCAATGTGAATATTTTATAAAAGTTCATATAGCATCTAGCTAAACAAGGATTCTAGCATCTTGTTATCGAAGAGATACCTCGCAAACCCATCTGTAGTTGCAAAGTCAAAATCATAAGCATATATTGTGTAAGAATTACAAACAATGTGCAAAATATTTTCTTACTGTGGATTTGGGAAGAAGTGACCATACTGCATAAATAGTTTAAACATGTCACAAATATAGCACAACTCATTGAAACATCAAAAGGGTGAAAAAAAAAAAAAATGGCGGTCACTTATAGAATGACCAGGATTAAATTCAGAAGATGTTCTCAGTTGAAGTATACATCAAAAAGCATGCGGTCTACTTAACATTCGATGGCTGCAATCAGATCATTATAGAGATTTTGCATACATTTTATAAGCAAAATATACATATGTGTTTCTTTATTCATGATAAACACAATGCTATTTCGATGCAAGACTTTGGCAATCTAACTTCTAACTCCATTTTTGTTGATTTGTTAATGTGGTAAGGTATAAAAGCCATTATGAGCACTAAGTATTATTTCGTAGATACTCACATATCCTGCAGAAGTGTCAAGTCATCATTGTTTGAACCCAAGAACAATAAGACTCCACTTTCAATGCTAAGAAACTTAAAGGGGTGCTAAATCTGTATACTCATTTCTAACAGCAAACATGTCCATGCAAACGCCTGCTTGAACAACAACAGTAGCCTGTAAAATACAATACTGACATTTCCAAAAGTCTAGAACTCAGATTCAATAAGAGATATTTATAAACCAGGATACCAGATCTTTGTACAATGTTGCATCATAGACCTAAAGCAAATGCGTTTCCATACTCTGAACCAAGATACTTAAATAGGGCTTCCATTGCTACAACAGAACCTTGCCCGCCTATCAGAACATCATCCAGTCCTTGCCCTGCACCTGTGGTTCTCTCCCACGAAGTTCCCTGAACCAAGATACTTAAACAAGGACAAAGATGAGAAAATCTCAACCCTGCTCAGGGCATTCTGGTGGATATCAATTTGGTTGCATTTGCTATTTAGGTTTTATCAAAAGCAAACACATAATAAATTAAAAGATAAATCTTTATAAAATACCACATAACTAACATACAAGGCCAAGAATTGCAATAAAGGCATGACATCTTCAAGCTGAATTGGCAAGGTTCCATCTGTGTCAGGAGGAATAAACACATTTTTTACAACTGGAATTGGCCCTTTAAAATCATACAACCCTATTTTGCAGCTGAAGTTTGGAGGCCCAGATAAAGCACTAGGATCAGGAGCAGCAGGAGTGAAAGGAGAAGTTAAAATTGAAGGTCATAAGTCTTGCTTAAAAGAAATAATAGACCATTCTATTCTAGAAATACTAAAACAAAGAATTTTCAACCTTCCAAAGCAACCTGCAGCACACTATTAGCGAGCCCAATAATTCTTTTGAAGCTGTAGAAAATCTCTTAGGAAATGTAAAAGCATGCATTAAAACTATCACAAGCTCCAGATGCTTACAACAAAAAACATAGAAACAGAAAAACCATGGTAAACATGGCAACTAATTTTTTATACGATAAATAACATCAACGATTTTTAAATATGAGTTTGCATGTATTACCAACTAATTTTTTATACAATAAATAACATCAACGATTTTTAAATATGAGTTTGCATGTATTACTTGTAGATATGTTATACTTCTCTTACCTGCTCAAATGAAAACATAAGAAGCAATGTATCAACTATATAAACCCCTTAGTAAAATCTTCCATGTTGCAACTTTCAAATATATCCTGATTAGATAATTTAAAGCCAGCAGTTTCTTACATGAAAATCCAGTGGCGAAACTAGAAATTTTTTTCAGCTCATTTACTTGAAACTGTTGGTGGCAACAGTGACAAAGAAACAGGAGGAGGAGATGAGTGGAGAAGGGAGAAGGGGGAGGCCTTTTGTAAGGTCCGAAATCCGCTTTTAGGAAATTCTAATAATCAAAGTTATTTTAAAATTTTTTTCCTATTTTTATGTATATATAATTAAGAATTTTAATGATTCAATGATGATTAGATACATTTTAATGTGTTTAAAGTGATTATTTAATATATATATATATATATATATATATATATATATATATATATATATATATATATATATATATATATATCTATTTTAAATA
>CATIWR010002367.1:0-23887 GCA_949677035.1 Omphalea diandra | reverse complement strand
CTTATCTCCTCTCTTACCAGCCCATAATGGTAGATAATTATAATTTGTATTCTTACTCTAATAGGACAAAAGATTGGTGGCTTGTTCCTATTGGTTGAAAGTTAAACAGTTTTGTTTTTAGTCCCTTTTCTTCATTCCTTTATCACCTTCGTCCATCCTCTAATTTCTATATGCTCTTTATACTTTTAGATGAGCTCTCAAACACCATTATTTATGATGCTATAATAAGCACACAACATGAAATAATTTGTCATATAACTATGCAAACACTGCATATATGTTCAAGTATCCCAAATGCAACGATGCCATTGTCATTGTCGTATTTTTACAATTCACATGTTTAAATAATTATTTATCCTGTGCATATGTTCATGTGAGATTTCATATCATTTGATATAGTGGATATGCTCATATGTAATTTCATATCACTTGTGCAATGAATATATTCATATGATAATGCCAATGAATAAGGATAGGGATGTTACATTTCTTCCCCTCTTATAAAGAATTTCATCCTCGAAATTCAATACCTATAAACAAATGTGGATATTGCCATTTCATGTTCTCTTTGGTTTCCCATGTAGCCTCTCCTTGCAAGTAGTTTCTCCATAACACCTTAACTAAGGGGATTTCTTGATTTCATAATTGTTTTCTCTTATAACCGATGATTTCCACTAGTTTTTCAATGTAACTTACATCATTTGCAATTCTTATCACTGGATCCCTAAGTATAATTGTAGGATCAGACCAATACTTCCTTAGCATACTCACCTGGAATACATCATGAATCCGAGCCATCTCTGGTGGTAGTACAAGCCTATAAGCCAGTGAACCAATTCTTTCTAAGATCTTATATGGTCCTATGTATCGATAACTCAATTATACACATTCCTTCTTCATCCTAATAGGTTGGATTTCGAAATTTTCTTTCATATAGTGCCATCTGTATACTGCTATGATAATGGTTATTATAAGCAAATTCAATCAAGGCAATATATTCATCCCATACACTTTTAAACTCTATCACACAAGCTTGAAGCATGTCTTCAAGTGTCTGAATTGTTCTTTCTTCAAAGTCCTCGGTAACCCATATATAAAGTCCATGGTTATTCTTTCCCATTTCCATACTGGAATCATCAATGGTTTCAATTTTTCAGCTGGTGCTTGATGTTCCATTTTGATATGCTAACAAGTCAAACATGTTGAAACATAGGCCGTCACATCTTTATTCATTTTAGGCCATCAAAAATGAGATCACATGGTATTATACATTTTTGTCATTCCTGGATGCATGACATATGGAGCATTATGTGTTTCTTCAACATTTGGCACACAAATATTAGAACCCAATATCAAGAAATCATTTCGAATATCAAAATCACCATGTTTCCCCTGTTTTACCATTTCAATCATCCCATATAACTTTGAATCCTTACCCTGTGCTTCTTTAATTCGATCATGCAACACTGGTCTCACTTGACAAGTAGCAATTAATACCCCATTCTTTTGTAGGTTTAGTTCCATATTCATAGCTCGTAATTGAAATAAATAAGACAATAGAAATACCTGTAAATAGGCTACATCACTTCTTGATTTCCTGTTCAAAGCATCGCAACCATATTTGCCTTCCCTAGGTGATACTCAATGGTACAATCATAATCCTTTAGCAGTTCTAACCACCGCTTCTATCTTATGTTTAATTCTTTTTGGCTCATCAAATACTTTAAGCTCTTGTGATCTGTAAACATCTGAAAAGTTTATCCATATAAGTAGTGTCTCTATATTTTCAAAGCAAACACAACAACAATTAGTTCTAGGTCATGTACTACATAAGATAACTCATAAGGTTTCAGTTGTCTAGATGCATATGTAATTACCTTACCATGTTGCAGTAAAACACATCCCAAACCTTAATGAGAGGCATCACTATATATTATAAATCCTCTATTACCAATAAGAATGGTTAATACTGGAGTAGATGTCAATCTATCTTTTAATTCATATATGTCCTAAAAATACCACATGTGAAATAAACCTCACAACCATTTTTAATCATGCGAAAAGCCTTGATAGCAGAAATTAGACATACTAGTATAATTTGTCTTTCTCCTTAAAACACAACCCGTGTATGATTCAGAGATTCCATAACAACTTCTTTAATAAAACAATTCACTATTGCATGATATTTAGACACCCAGTCCATACCCAGTATCACATCAATTCACGTAGTGACAATAGTACTAAATCTTTCCACCCTGATTACAGCAGCTTTCAGTTTGGTATAACTTTCAAGATCTACAGTTGTGATCTTACTTCTGATCTCATATCTCAGTCCCTTTTCAAAGTTTCGATATTTTTCTCTATTAGTGGTTACCATAAATGATGCTTAATGAGATAATTGATTGAATTTCACCTCATATTTAGCTATAGTCATTTGTTTCTGTTGTAGGTTCAAAAACTCTATTCTCTATCATCTTTATGTATTTCTAACATGTAATTGTTATTGAACTCATGAAGAAAGTCATCCCATGTAATCACTAGAGGCTAGGCATCACTCCCTAGAATGGTTTCCCACCAATCATATGCATCCCCTTATAATAGCGATAGTGCATATTCAAACTTCTCTTCTGGTGTGCATTTCTTCAAATTTAAAACTCTTTGTGTTCATTTTAACCATGTCTTTGTCACTGATGGATCTGTGGTACCATTAAAGTCAACTGCACCCTGTTTTCTTAGTTTATCATAGCTTGTCTCTCTTTGAATTTCTTGACTCTGCACTATTGGTTCACTGATTCTATGTTGTGGCTACCCATAAGATATGTGTTATGCATGAGCATGTGTAAGAGATCTAACTTTATCAGCGGTTTGATCTCTTAATGGTTGGCATGATGCGTATATGGAATGCAAATTAGCTGACTCATCTCTCCTTGGTAAGCCATGGGAACTAGACAAATAAGACTATGTCATATGATAATGCAAATAGTACAAAAGTCATGTCATGTTCATATGCATGTCCCTATAGAACATATCCCTGCTCTGATACCACTAAATGCAACAACCATTTTCATCTGACATAACTCATATGGCTCTGATACCATTAAATTGTAACTACCGTATTCATATTTGCTCTAATACCAGTTTTCTTTTTTTTTTTTGTAATCTATAATGCTACAATCAGTACCTATCAGAGCACTCAACATCTGGGATTTGCCAGTCGGCCTCGCGATGTCATACACACCATAATTTGCACGTTTGCCCTACATATGCTTGAGCCCTCTCTGATACCAAAACTATAACATCTAAATTCATTTCTCAAACTAATAACTGTGACATCCATTGTTCTCATTTGTAAAAAAGCCTTGATACCACAAATTGTAACGTCACTATGTGGCTACAGTTGGTACCTATAAGAGCACTCAACATCTGGGATTTGCCCGTAAGCCCCGCGATGTCATACACACTGGGATTTGCACATCTGCTCCGTGTGTGCTTGAATCTTCTGATGCCACCAACTGTAACTATCATCTTCAGTTGCAAATCATGGCATTTCATGTTCAGAAATGCATACACATTAAGGTTTATTCATCATACATATATAATCCCATATGTATTTAATGTACACATGTGTTAGCTAATGTCAGGACTAGTGACCATAACTAATTCCTATCAAATGTATGTACATGATGCAAGGAGAGAGAGTTGGAATTCAGCCGACGACCTGTGTTCCTTGTGTCTTTATGCACCAAAATGTCCAAACTCTATGCTTCAGTATCTGAAAAATATTTGCAATTTGGTGAGTCACGACTGAATGAATAAAAATAATAATCAAATCCTCATGGCATAATCCATAATCAAATATCATCAAGATACATTACAAGTATAAAAATTGACTATGTAAGTGCAAATGCAATAGCTTTGTTTTTGTCTTGACCGAGCAAGGCAAACATTGCTCCTGTGATATTCATGTGATTTATGTAACATATGATTTGGGACCTATTGGTCCATCTTCCACGTGATTTGCAAGTGTTTCACAAGTCAGTCACAACGCCCTTTTAGTTCCATGTGTAAGTGCTTATTCACAAATGATATGCCATGTAATCGTTAAGAGCATTTGATTCTCACTTGGCCTGTATTCCTATGTAACATGTAACAATTCAATCATATATACATGTAATAGAACATAATCATATTATTCTCATGTAACATGTAACAATTCAATCATTCTCACTTGACTTATATTTTCATGTAACATGTAGCAATTCAATCATATATACATGTAATAGAACATAATCATATCATACAATTATCATATACACCCATTGAATCCAATTATGGTTTTTACTCACATACATTAAATCCAATTATTGTTTCTACTCACCTTTTGATGTGACCAACCTTTATGATAGGGCTTCTTCAAAGTATTGAGTTCCTAACATTTGATACATACATGGTTACAAGTACGTCAAAATGATTATGAATACTTGATATGCAGTTATGGTATGATCCATGCAAGTGTACCTAGTGTTTATACATATTTTCCTTATATGGCAGCCTGAGCTTGCTACACTCACACAGTAACAAATCTAGATATACTGATCTAAATGACTTGATTTTTTTTTCACACAAACTAGACATATAATGGGGAAACATATTCAAATTTCAGGCTAATATCAGATACACATAAAATGTGGTGAATTTTTAAGTTCTGCCCTGTTGCAATGTCATCTCAGTCTGAGTAGGTCTTACATTCTTGGGCATATCTCAAATTGTACTAGTCCAATTGTAATAATATTCTACCATCAGTTACAAAACATATAAATAAATATTTTTCATGTTTTACTCATTATCCAGTTCAGTCTATAAGGTCACCAAAACAAAAGACCAATCTCAGGGTAAGTAGGTTCTTACATGTTGACAACCAGTCATGATAAAGGGATAATATCTCTGCAACCATGCTGGATTTGGCAAAAATATTTTACAGATATGTAGATCAGACATAAATATACAACTTTCAAGTTTGGACCATCATCAAATTCTGAGTCTATGGTCATCAAATTCTTAGAAAACCGAATTAAAAGAAAGGTGGTGTGTCATCCGGGTACAGAGTCAGTCCCAATCAATGAGCCATAACTCTTTCCACACAGCAAATCAATCAAAACTGCTTAACAGGTATTTAGAGGGAATATAACCCTACAAGTTTCATGTTTTTCATTCTGTCAAAATCAGAATATAAAGTCATCAAAATATAACAAAACAGAAGACTGAGATCATCTCCGTTCGTTTTTGATCCAGTGCTGATGAAGGAGCCATATTTCTTCACATACACAGAATCAAGTAAAACTGTTTCATATGAATTTATATGAGACATATGGATACAACTTTTATGTTTTGAACTTTCCCCAATTCCTCTTCTAGGGTTATGAAATTGTGGGTACAAAATTCTGCTCTAACAGCAAAATCAACAGAATTAGCTTTTGTTCTCTTGGTTTATAACTTCCATCCAAGAGCTCTAATTCAATTACTCCATAATTCTCACTAACCATGCATGATTAACATGTCATGAGAGGTTAATTTCAATTGAGAAGAAGATCAATTAACTTACCTACTGTACCAGAATTGGAAAACCTTAGGTAGCCCACACTTCTTCCTCTCCTTCTTCTTCTTCTTCTTCTTCCTTTCTTCCTTTATTTCTTTCTTCCTTAGCTCTCTCTCTCTCTTTCATCTGGTGTATTTTGACCTTATCTCCTCTCTTACCAGCCCATAATGGCAGATAATTATAATTTGTATTCTTTCTCTAGTAGGACAAAAGATTGGTGGCTTGTTCCTATTGGTTGAAAGTTAAACAGTTTTGCTTTTAGTCCCTTTTCTTCATTCCTTTATGACCTTCGTCCATCCTCTAATTTCTAGATGCTCTTTATACTTTTAGATGAGCTCTCAAACACCATTATTTATGATGCTATAATAAGCACACAACATGAAATAATTTGTCATATAACTGTACAAACACTACATATATGTTCAAGTATCCCAAATGCAACGATGCAATTGTCATTGTCGTGTTTTTACAATTTGCATGTCTAAATGATTATTTATCCTATGCATATGTTCATGTGAGATTTCATATCATTTAATATAGTGCATATACTCATATGTGATTTCATATCATTTGTGTAGTGAATATATTCATGTGATAATGCCAATGAATAGGGATAGGGATGTTACACTAAAAGAATGTTGTGACTGGCTTATGAAATACTTGCAAATCACTTGGAAAAAAAAGAGACCAATATGTCCTATTGGCACATGTTATTGATCAAATGATTCACTTATTATATGCTAGCCAGCAAAATCAAATCTCACTTGAATCACATGAATTCCTGAGAGTAGTGTTTGTCTTACAAGGTCACAATAAAAATCAATCTATTGCATTTGCACTTGAAAGTCAATTCTTATACTTGTAATTTATCCTGATGATATTTGATTATTGGTTGTGCCATAAGAATCTAATTATTATTTTTATTCATTGAGTTACAACTCACCAAATTACAATTGTGTTTTTTAGATACTGAAGCATAAGGTTTGGATAATTTGGAACATAGAGTTTTGCATATAGACACATGGAACACAGGTTGTCAGCTAAATGCCAGCTCTCTCTCCTTATATCATGTATATATATCAAGATGGGAACCTGTTTATGGTGACTAACCTTGAACATTAATTAACATATATGTACATTAAGTGCATGTTGGATTTAGTGTGTATGAAGAATCAACCTTTATACATATGTATTTTTGGACATGAATGCCATGATTTGTAAATGAAAATGGTCATTACAAGCATTAGGTTCAAAAATCATTCACTTACAAAAGAAATAAAGATCCAACATTATCATTAAAATAATAAATCATTCAATCTTTTCTATAGCTACATCAAGGCCCTATATAAAAGTTATAGTCTAGGATATTAATAAAGCATGTCAAATCTAATTATTTAGGCATTATCTTAAATAATAAAATAAGAAACAAGAAGAAAGAAATAGAATTCTCTAAACTAGATTGAGGATTGCTAAAATCTCCTCTTTTTTCGTTTCCTTTCTCAAATGTTCTCTTGAACTCTTGAATCATATCTTGAATTAAAGCCTCTTTTAACTTGTTTTCTTCTTTTAAAATTGCCTATTTTGTTTTTGCTTTCCTAGAAAAACCTTAAGTGATTCCATTTATACTCCTTCAAAAATAGTTAAAACATAGGCTAAAATAAAGGCATTAGTGATAGAAAATTCTCCCTTTTTGTCGCAGTCAAACAAACAACAATCTCCTTAGCTTGGCCAAAGTTTATACTTGGTCCCTTGAGTTACCTGTTTTGCCTATTTCCCTTTGATTTCATTCTACACCTCCTTAAACACCTATCAAACATCCAAATGTAAAAACTAACAAATAAACGCAAAATAGCTTAAATTTATCATAAAAATACATCAAATCAAGCTAAAAACCCACTAAAATGTTGTGAATAAATTAATTCAAATAGTAGACTATTCAAAATGGTTGGCCAATATAGTATCAGCACCTGGGAAAGATGGATGGGTGATAGTGTGTGCTGATTATAGGGACCTAAATAAGGCTTACCTCAATAACTACTTCCCACTGCATCATATTTATATGTTGGTTAATAGTGTTGCTACTTATATTATGTACTCATTCATGGATGATTTTTTTAAGATGCAATCATATTCTCATAGCTATCACAGACAAAGTAAAAGATAGCATTTATTATAAAATTGGGGATTCATTACTACTAAGTGATGCCATTTAGGTTAAAGCATGTTAGGGCAACTTACTAGTAGATGACAACTATAATATTCCATGATATGATACATAAGGATGTGAAGTCTATGCTGATGACATGATGATGAAGTAGAAGACACACAAAGGGCATTTTGAAGCACTAAAGAAGTTTTTACAGAGGGTGGATTAGTACAACCATAGGCTAAATCCAAAAAAGTGCATATTCATAATCACTTTAGGGAAGTTGCTAGGCCATGTGGTAAGTGAAAACAAGATTGAGGTAGATCCAAACAAAGTCAAAGCCATTCAAGAGATGGAAAAACCTAAGATAGAGAAGGAAGTTTAGAAGTTTTTAGGATGTATCAAGTACACTAGCCAGTTTATTACAAGATTAACATCGATATGTGAATCCATTTTCAAGCTTCTGAGAAATGACTAGCTAGTGGTATGGAATAAGCAACATTAGCGGGCTTTCCAAAAGATAAAGAAATACTTGTCGAATCCACTTGTATTAAGACCTTTAAAGTAAGAAAGCCATTGATTTTGTGTTTGATAGTAGAGGATAGGTATGTTGAAGCAATGCTAGTGTAAAAAGATGGTGAAGGAAATGAACATTTAGTATACTATCTTAGCAAGAAGGTATTCCTTTGTGGAAAAATACAATTAGATTGAGAAGACATATTTAGTAATGGTCTGGGCCAATAAGAAGTTGCGACATTATTTTTAGTCCTATTTGGTAGAGGTAGTCTCTAGATTAGACCTAGTTAAGTACTTATATGAAGCCCCATCTTTAGCATGAAAGTTGGAAAATAATTTGATATTTCTCTCTTAATCTGACATAAGGTATGAGATAAAAAGGTTAGCTAAGGGAAAAGTAGTAGCCAAATCCTAGTATAGTAACCTATTACAGAGGAAGAGCAAGAATTACCTTGGTTTCCAAATGAAAGTCTGGGAGCAATAGAACCTCAAGTGTGGAAGATGTTTTTTGATGAAGCAATAAACAAGAAATGAATAGGAGTTAGAGTGATTCTTGTTTAACTTGAAGGAGAATTATTCTCTATAGGCTAAAAGTTTGAATTAAATGAGGCATGTGCATTTAGGCTTGAGTCATTGATTTAAATAAGTATAAAAGCATTCAAAGTGTTTAGAGATCCATTTTTAGTACCCAAGTCAATGATTAATATGAGCATAAAGAGGGACAACTAAAACCATACCTTGAATATGTAAAGGTGTTGACACAAAACTTTCAAATGATTATACTTTATCATGTTCCATGAGAAAACAATATGATGGTAGATGCCTTAGCTACTTTGGTTTCCATGTGGGATGGAAAAAGGATGCTAATGAAGCCACTACTCACACTCAAATCTAAGATATGATGCTATACAATTGAAAGGGTAATGCAAGCATTGATGGATGATCAACTGTGGTATTATGATGTATACAAGTATTTAAATGATGATATGAGTACCAATTGACAAGGAATAGGTACAACTAGTTGGCATTGCTTGATGAGAAGAGGTTGAAAGCCTTATCCTACATATAATTGTATTAAAGGACAATGGCACATGCCTTAAATAAAAGGGTCAATTTGAGCATGATAAGAGTAGGGAACTTGGTGTTGAATGTGATATGACCATAGGCTCCAAATCCTAGAGGAAAGATCAAGCTGAATTAGGAAGGTACCTACATGATTAAGTATATATATTTAAGTAGGGGAGTGAAGTTGTCAGACTTAGATGGGAATGAATTCTATAAGCTAGTGAATTTAGATCAACTATAAAGATAAATAGGCTCGCTATGTTAAAAACCTAAAAGGGCAATTAAGGCAAAACTTAGGGCAAAAAGAAAAAAAGAAAAGAATAATAATAATAATAATAATGATAATAATAATAATGATAATAATAATAATAATAATAATAATAATAATAATAATAATAATAAGAATAAGAATAAAAGGTAAAGGGGAATGATTAGCCAATAGGGGAACTTGACAACAAGATCAAGTAACAAATGAAAAGAAGAATAACAAAGAAACCATATGAGACAAAAGACAAGAGGAAAGATTTAACACACTGAGCTAAGCAAAATTGACGGGATGTTTTTGTGTATTATTAAGAGTATAAAATGTTTATGGACTTAATCTGTAATACATAAAATGATTCATGACAAGTATAGAACTAAAAGGAACTATATGATCATAATGCAAGCAACACTTATCGAACATGTGTTTGAGCTAAATGAAATAAAAAAAATTTCCTTGTGTCATACTATTACACTATTGCCTCTAAAATCCTAATATTTTTTGCCTTTATGCATCATGCAACCAAGCTTCAAGGTGAACATTATTAGAATTATAACTTATAATGGTAGGGAAGAAACAAACTTGATGGTTAGTCCAAGTGACATTCACCTTTTCTAGAAAAATGGTCTATCTATGAAACGCAGAAGGAAGCCCATTAGATCCTGAAAAGCTTCTAACCA
This sequence comes from Omphalea diandra, assembly GCA_949677035.1. Lineage (NCBI taxonomy): Eukaryota > Viridiplantae > Streptophyta > Magnoliopsida > Malpighiales > Euphorbiaceae > Omphalea > Omphalea diandra. The sequence continues at coordinate 13,622 of CATIWR010002367.1, read as the reverse complement.
GTGACAAATGCATAAGGGAGGGATCATAAAAGGTGCTAGAAGTCAAAGCATATGATTACTCACCCATTATAGCTCCTCAAGGTAACCCCAGTTAATCTCTTCCATGGGCATGTCCTGTGGATGTCATGATTAGATATGCGAGATAGTCACTAAATCCACTTCATTGTAGAAGAACCATGTCTCAATGGTTGAATTTAGATGGTACTATAGAAAATATTACCCCACCTCCACGGTAGGAACCTCTAGTAAGTCTAGTCTCCCCTATAACCAAATTTGAAAATAACAATACATGAAAAGAAAAAAAGAGAAAATACAACCAAAAAGGAAAAAAAAGAAGCTCATTAGGTTTAAAACCTAAAAAGGGTGAACTAAGCAAAATTGAGCCACCCATTGGATTGAAAACTCACAAGGGTGTTATAAGCAAAAGTTAGGGTGAAAATAAAATTAATCAAAAATAAAAATAAAAAATAAAAAGGTTGAAAGAGGAGCATACGTGAAGAAGCAAATGACTCCCTGAAAATGGTTGGCTAACTACTAAGGAGACTCTATCTACACCCACTATGGTCTCACCTAGGATCAATGGCAGTAAGGTCTTACATAACTTAATATCCTCTGTGAGTTGAAGAGCTTGAAAGTCAATCTCGCCATTATCGTTGTGAAACAATTATTCACCCGTTAAAATAGTTGATAAAATGTGGGCATGAGTAGCTTTAAGATCTCTCTTATAAGGATATAAGAACAATAAAGGTGAGTGCAACACTTTTTTTTTCCATAAAGCATACAAGGGACCTCATCTTAAGGTAAATATAATTTATTATCCTACTAATGCTTATTAGAACCTAAAATAGGGCAATCTAAGATAAGCTTAAACTCTTCGAACAATGGGCAAATCTTTATATCCCTAAAGTGGAAAGAATGCATAGATGGAATCCAAAAATCACACATAAGAACTCGGGGTTAAGCTTGATGGAGGAAAGGTAATATGGTACCAAAAAATGTGGCCAAGGAAGATAGGACCAATCTAAGGCATATAGGGTCTTTACAAACTCTCTAGCCATAATTTGTATATTAGAATTGGCTGCTATAGGCATACAAATTGAGGAAAAAGTTATTGAAAAGAGGTTCATTATGAATATTACATGACATTTATGAATAGTACAGTTATATGTATGGATCTAAATAGTTGTTTGTACAAACAACTTGTTAGTTACCTAAAGAAAGGATAAAATTTTAGTAGTTTACTATGTTCTTGTAAGGGCCAATTCTAGTGAACTATGAGGTAGTTGCAAGAAGTAAGTATGTGAGTAAATAATGGCATCTAATCATACATGATCATAATTATCCACATAATAAAAGAATATAATTAGCCTTTATAAATGAATAAATAAGCATTCATGTGTCAAATTAGGGCATCAAAGGCCTAAAAATCCAAAATAGTAAAAAGAGGCTAAATAATGGCCAAATTCTATTAAGAACTTATAAGGAATTCCTATAAATATTACAAAAATGATGGGGTGGGGTGGCTGTAGGCACCTCAAATTTCATTTGAACTAATAAAATATTGCTTGCAACTCCATCCTTTTATTAATCAATGGGGGATCGAGAGGATGAAGATCTTTACATTGGTAATGACCTAAAATATGGTATGCATTTAGACCAGTGGGGGATCCTTTTAGGCCTTGCATGTTTGAAGGCCCCAAGTCTAAAGTGATGGCCATCGAGGGACCAAAAACAGGATAGTTCGTTGGTATTACCCTTAGGAAAAGAGGAATCACCACCCGACTTTGGTCGAGACATGAATTTGGGGAAGGCAAAATATGAACCTAATATAAGTCAATTAGAAGGCCCATTTCATCTTCACCCCATCCAAGATTAGGTTAAAAAATTGGGTATGGAATGAGGAAGAGGTTAGGCATAAATTAAGCAACCCAGATATATGGATTCGGCCTTTGGACATCTTTGGTTCACTTTTAATATTTTAATCAAGTTATTTGATTAGACCAATTAATAATTCTAAAAATGCTTATAGTGTAATCAAGTCAATCAAATCATTCTATCAATCCCAAGGGGGAGTGGGTCATGGATCACAGTATAGGGACCATCATGCATACCCATACATCTATTCAAGCATAATCATCTCAAAGGGAGAAGGGGGGAGGGGGGTCATGCATCATGGTATAGGGATTATCATGCATCTCATCTTTTAAACATAACATGCACATAATATCATTCATGATAATCATAAATGATCATTGAGACCATCATTCATGGCCCAACTTAAGTCAAATACTTATACTGCAAAAAAAAAAAAAAAAGGCGCAAGTTAGTAATTGTAATAGATAAAAAGAAATCAAGGAATCAAATATAGTCAGTAATCATCTTGCCATATTTCCATAGTCAAGATACCCAAACATGTATCTAAATCTATAATAACACATGCCAACATCACATTAAAAAAATGACAATAACATGAAAACATAAAGATGTAAGTTATGAAGCATGAAGAAACATATACATCAGATGCAAACACTTTGGAGGATGTTTAATGGCCTAGGATAAAGATGGTTAAAAAGGAATCCTTGGGTTATAAGAACCCTTCTCCTTATAGCTCTCAAAAAGCATGGCATCCATAAGCACCTCTGTCTATGATAAGGTTAGAATGCCATCTTTATAATGGGAAATCACAAGACCAAAATAGGCTAATAACATTCTTAAAAATAGCCATGATCATGATAAGACTACCAAGGTCCTAAGAAACTTAAGTTCCCCACTTGGTCACTACTAAATATTATCTCAACAGAAGGCCTAATGCAAAAATCAAACAAAATATGAAGAAACATGAAGTATTAGCACAAAATGAATCTTAAAAGCATTTAAAATTTATTCAAGATTCCATTTTTTAAAATGAATAGGGATCCTAGGCGATTTGGTTTCATCCCTTCTACCAATGGACTAGTAAAAAAATCATAAAGTTTCTTTGACAAAAAGGAACCCAAATAATAGACTAAGTGTTCTACAACATTATTCCTAAGACAACAAGGTTGTATAGCTCATATATGAGGTTATACAACCTAGAAAGAGTTATATAGCCTACATTAAGGTTGTACAACCCTTCGTTATTAGATTTTACAAAAAAAGAGAAAAAAAAGAAGGGAGAACAGTTCTAGATACCTTCCTTAATGTTCACATGCCCTCAGAGGCTCACTAGATTATTTATATCCTTCAAAATGCTTAGGGAATGTAAAAGAAATGTAAAGATTATGCCTTGTCCTACCTTGGAATGAGTTAGGGCTTTTGGTTTTTGTGCTAAGTATGATTTAAGGGAAAATTTTGCTAGAGTTTTGTTAGGGTTTTCGAGCCTCCTCTTCCCTCTTAAGGGGGCTTTTTTATAGATGATGGATGAGTGTACATGGCTAGAAATGATTTTGGTTGCAGAATGTCTAAGATCCCTATCCTCATTCATTAACATTCTCACATAAACATATTTATTGCATGAATGATTTTCAATCCCACATGAACATATGTATTAGATAAATGATCATTTAGATATGTGAATTAGATAAGCGCAACGATAAAACTTGCACCATTGCATTCGGGACACTTGAGCATATGCATAATGTTTATATAATTATATGAAAAATTATCTTATGTTGTGTGCATGATATAACACCAAAAATAAAGGTATTTTAGAACTTATTTACAAGTATAATGAGCATATTGGTATTAGGAGATGGATAGAGGTAATGAAAGAGTGAAGAAGGTGGACTAAAAGAGGAATATTGAACTTCCAACCAATGTAGTGAGACACCATGATTTTGCCTTATTAAGGCAGGTATACAAATTAAAATTTTCATCTTTTAGGATCAGACAGGAGAGAAAAAAATGTGAGGTAGTGTAGAAAATAGAGAGAAAGAAAGGAAGAAAAAAGGAAGAAGAAGAAGAAGGAGAAGACAGAGATGAGTGAGCTAACTTGGAGGAAACCCTAAGCTTTTTTAGTTTTATCAAAAGAGGTAAGTGATTTTATCTTCTTCCTATATAAAATTCCTCACTCATAAGATGCTAAACATATATATTAGGAAGAATTATGGAGTAATTTGAGGTAGAGCTCATGTATGGAGGTTGAAGCTCAAAAGAAACAAAAGCTGATTGTGTTGATTTTGTTGTTAGAGCATATTTTGTACCTGTGATTTCATAACTCTAGAAGAGGAATTAGGGATAGTGTAAAGTATAAAAAATTGTATTTTTACTATAAAAATTGTATTTTTATGTCCCATCTAAATGCATGTAAAATAGTCATGCTTAATTTAGTGTGTGTGAGTAGATATGGCTTATACATTAACGGTGGTTCACAACCAACCAAAATCTCCTCAGTCTTTTCTTTTCATATATTTTAATCACTTTATGTGCTGATTTAGGCAAAATTTAAAACATGAAATTTTTTAGGGTTATATCCCCTCTAAATACTTGTAAATTAGTTTTGCTTAATTTGTTGGCTAAAGAAATATAGCTCATTGATTGTGACTGACCCTGAACCCAATAAAACCTCATCACTCTTATAATTTTGTTTTCCAAGAATTTGATGGTCATAGAATTGGAATTTGGTGATGTTAAAAGTTCTATATGTATGTCTTATCTACATTCCTATAAAATGTTTTTGCTAAATTTATCATGGTTGATGAGATATTGCCCCTTCATCATGACTGATTGTCAACATGTTAAAACCCTGCTCACCTTAAGATTGGTCATTTGATTTAGTGATTTTATAGGCTGAATTAGACAATGAGTAAAACATGAAAAATGTTCCTTTATGTGCTTTTTAACTTATAGTAAATCCATTTTGTAATTGGAATTACACAATTTGAGATATACCCAAGATTGTAAGACCTACTCAAACTAAGATGACATTGAAACACAAAAAATTCAAAAATTCACCACATTGTCGATATGTCTTATATTGACCTAAAATTTGACTATGTTATATCATTATGTGTCTAGTGTATTTAGAAAAAAGAATTAAGTCATTTGGATAGGTTTATCTAGAGATATGCTCTGAGAGTGTAGCAAGGTCATGCTACCATATAAGAAAAATATGCATAAACACTAAAAGCATCATGCCAACCATTGAGAGATTTACATTCCATAGAAGCATAATGCCAACCATTAAGAGATCAACCTGCTGACACAGTTAGATATCCACACATTCATTCATTTCTTTGAACGTGGCATCACAATTATGTAATAAGCACTGACCTTTAGGTTTCAACCTATATGTTAGTACTCCATTGAGAGATGTGATGATTATGGTATATAGTGATTGTGTGAATTTGCATTAATCACATTGAGTTTAACGCTGATCTAATACTATAACCACTTTATGAATTTGATGTGATACTGGGTATGGATTGGTTGTCCAAATATCATGCAATAGTGAATTGTTTTATTGAGGAAGTTGTTATGGAATCTCCAAATCAGACAAGGGTTGTGTTTATGAGGGATAGCTAAATTATAACTACATGTCTAGTTTATACTATCAAGGCTTTTCACATGATTAAAAATGGTTACGATGCTTATTTGGCATAGGTGGTAGACACAAGGTTCACAAATGAATGACTTGAAAATATTCCAATTGCCTTACCTGGTTTGCCAACTAACAGGAATATAGAATTCACAATTGAGTGGTAAATGAGTTTCCAATTGACTTACCTGGTTTGCCAACTGACAAGGAGATAGAATTCACAATTGAGTTAGTCTTAGGAACAACATTGATATCCATTCCACCATAAGATAGCTCCAGCTGAGTTGAGATAATTAAAAACCCAATTGTAGGAATTACTTGAAAAGGGGTTCATCAGACCCAGTGTATCACCTTAGGGAGCTCCAGTATTATTTGTTAAAAAGAAAGATGGGACAATGACGTTGTATATTGATTATAGGAAGTTGAATTGAGTTACTATGAAAATTAAATGTCCTTTTACAAGGATAAATGATTTGTTTGACAGTTGTAAGGAATAAAGTGTTTTCTAAAATTGACATGAAATTGGGATATTATCAGCTCAAAATTTTAAACCTCGATGTACCAAAGACATCTTTTTGAATCAGGTATGGGCATTATGAATTTTTAGTGATGCCATTTGGTTTGATTAATGAACTAGCTGCATTTATGGCTTTTATGAACAAAGTGTTTCAGCCTTACTTAGACAAATTTGTAATTGTGTTCATTGATGACATATTGGTGTATTCAAGGAGTAAAGAGTATCATGAACAACATTTAAGGATTATATTGAAAATTTTGAGAGAAAAATAGCTATTTGCTACATTAAACAAGTGCAAGTTTTGGATCAACCATGTGGTATTTCTAGGACATATGGTTTCTGAAAAGGGCATAAAGGTGGTTCCAAACAAAATTGAAGCAATAATAAAATGGGAAGCCCTAAAGAGCGTTGTAAAAGTCCAAAGTTTCTTAGGACGAGCTGGGTATTATCGTCAATTTGTTGAGTTGTTTTCACTTATAGCTGCTCCTTTGACTATGTTGCTTCAAAAAAATATAGTATTTCAGTAGTCTAAAGCATGTTAGGAGAGTTTTAATGAATTAAAAGATAGATTGGCTTCTGTTCTAGTGTTAGCCATTCCTACAGGTAATAGAAGATTTGTAGTTTATAGTGATGTCACTCATCAAGGTTTATAGATTGACATGGGAAGGTAATTGTATGTGCATCTAGACAATTAAAGCCTTATGAATTATCTTACCCAGTACATGGCCTAGAACATGCTGTCATTATGTTTGCTTTAAAAATATGGAGACATTACTTGTATGGAGAAAATTTTCAAATATTTATTGATCACAAGAGCTTGAAGTGTTTGAGGAGCTAAAAGGAATTAAACATGAGGCAGAGGTAGTGGTTATAACTGCTAAAAGATTGTGATTGAACCATTGAATATCACCTAGGGAAGGCAAATGTGTTTGTTGAAGCTTTAAGCAGGAAATCAAGAAGTGTAGCTCATTTGAAGGTATTTCCATTATCTTATTTAGTTTAGTTACGAGCTATGAATATAGAACTAATCATATAAAATAATAGGGTATTGATTGTCATTTTTCAAATGAGACCAATGTTGCATGATCGAATTAAAATAGTACAGGGCAAGGATCCAAAGTTACATAGAATTATTGAAATGGTACAACAGAAGAGACATGGTGATTTTAATATTCAAAATGATGCCTTGATGTTAGGTTCTTGTATTTATGTGCTTAATGTTGATAACTTGTAAAGAGAAATTCTAGAAAAAGAACACAATGCTCCATATGCCATGCATCTAGAAATGACAAAAATGTGCGATCTCATTTTTGGTGGCTTAAAATGGAAAAAGATGTAACAACCTATGTTTTAACATGTTTGAGTCGTTAGCATATCAAAACAGAACATCAAGCACTAGTTGGAAAATTGAAACCATTAATGATTATAGTATGGAAATGAGAAAGAATAATCGTAAACTTTGTATATGGGTTACTGAGAACTTTGAAGAAGAATGATGCTATATGGATGATCATTGATAGACTAACTAGGCTAGCTCACTTTTTCCCTATTCGATGGGGCAGTTCTCTTAAGTTCTTAGCCAAGAAATATGTGAATGAAATTGTCAGATTACATGGTGTTCCAATATCCATTTTATCAGATAGAGATCCACGATTTACGTCTCGATTTTGTGTCAGTTTGCCACAAGCTTTGTGCACCATGTTGAGTTTCAGTACTATTTTTCATCGTCAAATAGATGGGCAATTAGAAAGGACAATTAAAACACTTGAAGACATGTTTCGAGCTTGTGTGATAGAGTTTAAAGGTGCATGGGATGAATATATTGCCTTGATTTAATTTTCTTATAATAATCATTATCATAGCAATATGCAGATGGCACCATATGAAGCACTGTATGGAAGAAAATGTGGAAGTCCTATCTATTGGGATGAAAAAGGGATGCATGTTTTTAGAAGGGCTAGAACTAGTGCAATACATTGTGGACAAGGTGAAGGTAATCATGAGCAAACTTAAAGTAGCACTAGATAGACAAAAGAACTATATAGACCAACACAAAAGAGAAATGGAATATAAGGTGGGAGACAAAGTGTTCCTTTGTGTTTCACCATGGAAAGGAATAATTCAATTTGTCAAGAAGGGGAAATTGAGTCCTTGATACATAGGACCATATGAGATCTTAGAAAGAATCGATCCATTGGCTTATGAGCTAGTATTAACATTAGAGATGGCTCAGATTCATGATGTATTTCAAGTGAGTATGCTCAAAATGTATTGGTCTGATCCTACACATATACTAAGGGATCTAATAATAACAATTATAGCTGATATAAGTTATGTTGAAGAACTAGTGAAAATAATTAGTTATAAGGCAAAACAATTATGAAATTAAGAAATCCCTTTGGTTAAGGTGTTATAGAGAAACCATTCACAAGAAGAGGCTATATGGGAAATCGAACCGAATATTAAATGACAATATCTACGTTTATTTACTAGTATTGAATTTCGAGGACAAAATTCTTCATAAGAGGGGAAAAACTGTAACATCTTTATCCTCATTCATTAGTATTCTCACATAAACATATTCATTGCATGAATGATTTTCAATTCCATATGAACATTTGTATTGGATAAATGATCATTTAAATATGTGAATTGGATAAGCATGACGATGACACTTGCACTACTGCATTTGGAACATTTGAACATGTGTGTAATGTTTATATAATTGTATGGAAAATTATCTTGTGTCATGTGCAATATATAGATCCATAAATAATCATATTTTATAGATTATTTAAAAGTGTAAGGAGCATAAGGGGATTAAGAGATGGATGGAGGTGATGAAAGAGTGAAGAAGAGGGACTAAAAGAGGAATATTGAACTTCCAACCAATGGTAGTGAGACACCGTGATTTTCTCTTATTAGGGCAGGTAAACAAATTAAATTTTTCATCTTTTAGGATTAGATTGGAGAGCCAAAAATGTGAGGGAGTACAAAAAATAGAAAGAAAGAATGAAGGAAGAAGAAAAATAAGAAGAAGAAGAAGAAGAAGAAGAAGAAGAAGGAGAAGGAGAAGAGTGAGCTAACTTGGAGGAAACCTTAAGCCTTTCTAGTTTTGGCAAAAGAGTTAAGTGATTTTATCTTCTTCCCACATGAAATTCCTCCCTCATAACATGTTAAACATGCTTGATTAGGAAGAATTATGAAGTAATTTGAGGTAGAGCTCATGTATGGAGGTTGAACCTCAAAAGAAACAAGAGCTAATTGTGTTGGTTTTATTATTAGAGTAGATACTATATGCATGATTTTTTAACCATAAAAGAGGACTTAGGGAAGTGTAAAATATGAAAGTTATAGGTTATGCCTGATATAAATGTTTGTGGAACAGTTTTGCTTAATTTGGTGTGTGTGAGGAGATATGGCTCCTTCATTTGGGGTGGTCCACAACCAACTAAAATCTCTACAGTCTTTCTATTTTCATATATTTTGATGACTTTATGTGCTGATTTAGACAAAGTGCAAAACATGAAATTTGTATGGTTATATCCCTTTTAAATACTTGTAAAGCAGTTTTGCTTGATTTGTTGTGTGGCAAGAAATATGGCTCATTGATTGTGACTGACCCTGAACTCGACGAAACCTCATTAGTCATATAATTCTATTTTCCATGAATTTAATGGCCATATAATGAGAATTTGGTGGTATGTTAAACTTCAAATTATATATTTATGTCTTATATACATGAATGTAAAATATTTTTTCCAAATTTATCATGGTTGATGTGATATTGCCCTTTCATCATGACTGATTGTCAACATGTTGAAAACCTGCTCACCTTGAGGTTATTCATTTTTTTGGTGACTTTATAGACTAAACTAGATAATGAGTATAACATGAAAAATGTTCCTTTATGTGTTTTTTAACTTCTGGTAATTGGATTTGTACAATTTGAGATATACCCATGAATGTAAAACCTACTCTAATTAAGATGACATTGAAACATGGCAAAATTCTAAAATTTTCCACAATTTCTATATGCCTTATATTGACCTGAAATTTGACTATGTTATATCATTATGTGTCTAATGTATTTAGAAAAAGAATAAAGTCATTTGGATAAGTATATATACAGTTATTATTATGAGATTTTAGCAAGGAAAATATGCATGAACACTAGGTCCACTTACTTAGAACATGACCATAGTTGCATACTAAGCATTCAAAATCATTTTGACATACTTATAATCAGCTAAGTATCAAATGTTAGAGAGGGAACCAAACCTACCATAATGACTTGTGACATCAAAAGGTGAGTAAAAACCATAATTAGATTCTAATGTGTATTCTAATGTGTATGTGTGATAACTTTATGATATGATTATGTTCTATTACATGTATATCTGATTGAATTGTTACATTTTACATGTGAATACAAGTGAAGTGAGAATTATATGCTCTTAAGGATTACTTGGTATACCATTATGAATGAATACTAGCATAAGGAACTAAAAATATGTTATGATTGACTTGTCAAACACTTGCAAATCACTTGGAAAAGGGAACAATATGTCACTTGAATCATATGAATTCCTTGAAGCAGTGTTTGCCTTACAAGGTTACAAAAAAAATCAATCTATTACATTTGCACTTACCTAGTCAATTTTGATTCTTATAATGTATCGTAATGATATTTGATTGTTAGTTGTGTCGTAAGAATCTGATTATTATTTTTATTCATTGAATCATGACTCACCAAAATGCAATATGTTTGTCAGATACTGAAACATAGGGTTTGGATGCTTTTGTGTATAGAGTTTTGCATAGAGACACAAGGAACACAAGTCGTCGGCTGAATTCCAACTCTCTTTATCCTTGTATCATATACATATATCCTGATAGGAACTAGTTTATGGTTACTAGACTTAAACATTAGTTAACATATATGTACATTAAATACATGTTGGATTTAGCATGTATGATGAATCAACCTTTATGCATATATAATTTTGGACCTAAATGCCATGATTTGCTAATGAAAATTGTTATTACAAAATGTTAAGATGCAATCATATAGAGGGAGATGAAACATTAGTGAGGATACTAAGGATGCATGTCTTTAGCAGTTCCTTGAGTAGGTACTAAAGCTTGTTCTTGCAGCTTTCTAGTAGCTACTAGTACGTTCAATATAGTACTAGCAGCTTTTTAAGTGGTGCTGAAGTGGTTTTCATAATTTTCTAGTAGGTGTCAGTCTTCTTATATGCTTTAACAATTTTCATGCAAGTACAAAGGTGGTTCTATCAGCTTTCTAACTTGTACCAGTGCCTTTGTATGCTTCAACAGCTTTCAAATAGGTATTAAGGTGGTTTTGGCAGCTTCTTAGTAAGTACTAGGTGTTTCTAGTTTGATTGTTAGCAACTTACAGTCACTAATGTCCTTGAATCTTCCTTATATGGGTGCTTCAGTCCTTCTAGTTGATGGTTATGGCTTAAGGATGCCTCTTGGGTGGTTCTTATGTCATTCAAACCTTTTTGGCACTTATAAGGCTTAATTGATATTTTTGTATCTCTTTTGGTTGTCTTAAAGGCATTTTAGTAATTTGCTAAGTGATATGGATTGTTGAACTGGTACTTTATACCTTTTGGAGGGTTAGAGGTACTTTGATAAATTAGCTATATTAAAGTTCTTTGGGAAGCTAAAGGCATTTTCGTAAATTGGCTAATATGGGGCTCTTTAGAAAGTTAAAGGCATTTTGGTAAACTGGCTACTCTGGGGATCTTTAGAAAGTTAGAGTATTTTGGTAAATTGGCTAATCTGGGGTTCATTAGGAAGTTAAGGGCATTTTTGTAAATTGGTTGTTTTGGGACTCTTTGCGAAGCTAGGGGTCTTTTGATAAAAAAGAGGGGAATGGGCTAAAAAGGCTAAAGAGAAAGTTGGGCTCAAAATGCTAAAAGTTGGGCTCATAAGGCTAAAGAGAAAGTTGAGCTATTTTGCCATCTAAAAAAAACCCTTTAACCTAGAGCTGATAGTGGAATTTTTAACAAACTTGGAAGTGTTAGGCAGTGATTGTGAAATATGTGCTCATGAAGGCATAATAAAGTTCAGGCTATTTAGGAAGAAGTACACACTTAGACCAAATGACTTGGCTAAATGCTTGGATGCTACCAACATCAATTTGATAGAACCTTCTCCAACCATTAAAGTTGATGTTAATCAAATTTGGAAATCAATCGCTGATGGAGAAGCAACTACAATAGTAACAATAACAAGGCTTATAAGATCAACAACCAAGCCTTAATAATTTCACATAGATTTATTTCTTGTAGTATTAATGGAAGAGGCCAATTAAATGACAACTGCACCATAACATATCTCTTCTACCACTTATGCATGAAGAATAACGAAAAGATGAATACACCCTTAATTTTAATGTGGAGAATAAATGGGTAAGTGGACAAGGTAAACAAATTTGTGATCACTCATTACATCAAAAAGATTGCAAAGTTTGTAAAAGGAATCTCCCAAAATGTAGAAAAGCTTGAAATAAACAATATAATATTGGAAAAGCTACCTCATGATGAGCCCATTTGTGAAAAAATGCTATTGAGTGTGAGGATCCTAAAAAAGACTAAACACTAGGTTAATAAAAAGGGCATTTGAAGAAAGGGAAGCTCCTCAAGAGGAACAAAAAAAATGAAGATTTTGAAGAGGCTGCAAGGGTAGGTGTTACAACAATTAAAGGAATAGGCATAAGTGCATCTACTCCAACTGCTCTAACCTTCACTCATTTTGATAAGAAGGTCCTGGAGCAACTAAAACTCCTTATTGAGTCCTCTACTACCTTTCTAGCTATAAGGTTCAAAAACTTCAAAGAGAGATGAAAGACACCAATGAAACATTGGATTGGATAGTAGAAGGGTTGAATTTAGAACGAGGGAGTCCAAGTACTTAAGAGCAACAAGAGGTTCCTCTTAAGATGAGTCAACATCCTAAAGATGCTTCCTCTAAGGAACTATATGCAATGATGACCCTAAACAGTCTAAAGAACCCTTAGATCCAAAACCCATCTCACCCTCTAAAACTTCACCTTCTCATGATGCCTAATTTGTTTTATTTCCTTTTTTATTTTTATCATTGTTATAAAAAATAGCTGATGTATTGGGCAACATCACTTTTGCAATGAAAAGTTAACTCTTTATCTATATTCTCTTTCTATATGCTCTATTTTCCCTTGTTATTAATGTTTGGTTATTTTTTGATAATGACTAAAAGGGAGAAACCTATGTTATATAGGGAGTTTGAACAAATGATATGTAACATCCATATCCCTATTCATTGGCATTATCCCATGAATATATTCATTGCAAAAATGATATGAAATCACATATGAGCATATGCACTGTATCAAATGATATGAAATCTCATATGAACATATGCACAGGATAAATAATTATTTAGACATGTGAATTGTAAAAACACGACAATGACAATTGCACTGTTGCATTTGGGATGCTTGAACATATATGCAGTGTTTGCATAGTTATATGGCAAATTATTTCATGTTGTGTGCATGTTATAGTATCATAAATAATG